>JASCZI010122511.1:0-12256 GCA_036250425.1 Stylosanthes scabra | reverse complement strand
AGTGGATCCTCAAATCTTTCGATGGTTGTCATCAATTCCATAATGGTTGTCATTCATCAAAACTTAATCATAAAAACCTTGCATACATATTGTAACATGGTTTACAATTTTTCCCTTTTTGTAACATGGTTTACAAAAGAGATTGATAAAATGAAAAAGCAAGTATTAATCACTTTTAAATTAAGAGTTAGATGATGAAAATGATAAATTCAACGGTAATTAACTTATCGTTTAAAACTGAAAAAAGAAAAATGAAACTTTTGTCAAATGTATTTTTTTTTTTTTCATGTAGTAGGTTCTATCGCAAATCTGAGCTCTATTTAAAGGTTTGTCGCATTTAATCTCCATTTAAGTGGACTAGTGAGCTAACCACTAGATCAATCCAAGTTGCTTAATTATTAGAAGTTAACAGTAAGGGATTGTAATCATTCCATTTGTTCCGTGTGTATAATTTAATTTCCTTTCTTCCATTTAAGTAAGCTAGTAGAAGCAAAGAAGTCAATCCTATGTAGTGAAACAGTGGTTTCGAATCAACCTTGGATAATTTCTCTCCATGATCAATGCCGCTGTCTTCAATTTTTCAATGAAACAAGAACGAGTAAAATCTGGCTGCATCTAATTAAAATAATAATAATAAAACAAGGTTAACGTAAACAATAACTGTAGCTGGATGTCAATGTCATTCACAGAAATATGAAGATTATATAGAATCCGTGGTTATAATTTTTAATCAAAAGTGCATACAATTATTATTTTGGTCGGTTAAAATGCATACATTGGAGTGAGGGCATGTGTTCCCCTTCCGGGTTTTTGTAGGACTAATTAACTACTAAGTAATCACTAATCAGCACTAGGATTTGTCCGCAAATATAAAATTGTTTTTTAACTGTTTGGTAATTTAGTTACTGTTGACAAATTAGTGATAAATGAAGATGAAGATTTAATTTGTATCATGAATTCATGACCACTGTCATTGGAAACTGAAGAATGAAGATTTCAATCTTAAATCTCTTTCACTAAATAAAAACTACTACTAAATATAAAATAAACAATTCGATGTGAACACAAATTAAAAAATAACTTGTCACAAAACAAAAGGTAAAGTATGATACATATTCTTAATGTTTGTAAAAATTTCAAAAATACCCCTAACGTTTAATTTGATTCAATTTTATTCTCAGCGTTTTCGATTAATTTTAATTTTATCCCTAATTGATGACAAATTGAATATATTGAGGGTAAAATTATTAACAATTAGGGCTAAAATTGAAATCAATCGAAAACGTTAGGGGTATTTTTAAAAATTTCGCAAACGTTAACGACATAAAACATATCTTAAAAAAAATAAATTAAAAAGTAACCACCCTGTATTTATGTTATTTTTTGTATTATTTAGCTAATATTCCATGTGAATATTAATTTAGAAGCTGATTTTTAATACTGTTGCATAGTCTATATAAAATTATTGGCATAATTTTGTATATAACAATTTAGACTTTGCTTCTAGAACTAGAATGGTCTATTATAATAAAATATCGTATTTTTATGATTAAATGATTTAAAATTCAATGTTTATTATATTATATTAAGTATATAGGTATTTTAAATATAATAGTATTTAATGAATGTGTAAATAAATTAAAAATTTTCACACCATTTTAACTCCCTAAAACATAATGTAGAAGTCAAATTTCAGCACATAATATTCTACACATTATTTTAATTAGATATAAAAGTATTAATCTTTCTCTATTATTTAGCTTAAACTGAGTAGAATTGATTAATAAAAAATCCAAGTCGTATTTCACTTACTCACTCACACTCCTTTTTGTCGGAAAGGGAATGTTTTGCCCTTCTACTGTCTGCCTAATTCATAAGCATATCCACATCATATATAACAATATTATTATGTAATCATTATTGCATTTGTATCCATCGAAATTATTGATAAAATTGAAATTTGAAAGTACCTTTCATTATTTTATTTTCTTTAGGTATGGCTTTATCATTTTACATCTCTACTAAGAAGGAATTAAAATATGTAAAATTTAGAACGTGATGATGGCAAGTGCAGATTAATGGTAAATGGTATATATAGGTTGTGATTCTTAGAAAAGGGAAGACAAAATGGTGGTGGTGGAGACAGGAAAGTATAAAAGACACGGTTGATACGGAGGAAGAGGACACTATTTATGGGTTCTGGTTTATGATGCCATCCCCTAAACCCTATTCAATATTCATAGCCTTGGACTTCAGATCAAGAGGAAACTCCACTATAATAGATTTAGTTACCAGTCCGAATCTCGTGCATACACAACTTATTAGCTAACAATAAACTCTTACATAAAACTTAAATTTACAACTGAGTTACATGGATTGATGTTATTTAATATGATATTAACTTGGCGAGCTCCTTGAAATTTTTTTTCAATTTATTTAATGTCATATTAACGCGGGAATTTGTTAGTACAAAACATTATTTAAATGTAATTTTCCCATACAAAACACGGTTATATAAAATAGTTTAGTTTTGTAAAGATAGAATGTCTGGTAGGTTACAATTTTTTTTGAGACCTATAAATTGTTAACATCATTTTGCGAGTTAACTTAATTAGTATATAATTTACTCAATTTTAATATACATGTATATGATCAACCATTATTATAAAAAAAATCTCTTTTCACAGTGATTTATGGCCAATGCAAATAAGGCTGTGACTATTTTTAAAGCTCTCACAGTTTCATATTCTGCAATTATTTTACGGAAGTTTTTGAAATTATTGGTATCTTTAGACATATTACAACAGTTTTTTTTTTTTTTTTTTATAATTTGTGGCGGTTTAGTACTTACAATTGGTGCCCTAATTTTTTTTATTTTTTATTGTTTTAAAAAATGGGACTATAACAACTGATCCAAACCTACATTATTATATCAAACAAACTAACCTAAAATTTGAGATACAAAATACAAGAAAGAAAATCTAAATTAATTAATTGAATTTCACCAAATATTAGAATAATAAAATTTAAGGTTAAGTCAGAATTATTAGTTTAAGTCCCACCCCTCCCTTCCTTTAGTACCTTTCTCTGTATATATACTTCGTTCCTCAAATTAAATCATACCATTTGAGACATTACCAAATTCTATAAAAATTGAGTTTAAAACACTAAACCAGTATCTTAATTTGTTGCCAAATAGCATGCTTGGTTTTATATCGCATTATCAATAAAGTCCTCACATTGGTCAATGAGATTTGAATTTACTAATATATTTATACTAGCTAGTAGACTGTGAGCAAAATCTTAATAAAATATTAATTAGCTGCCAATAGCATGCTTCGGTTATTATTATTTATTTTTTTTTTTTTTGTAATTTTTATGCCTTCAGTTTTTTTGGATCATGGACAAGTAGAAGAAGACATAACAAGCTGTAACAAATTATATAGATGTCACTTTTTACTACTTATAATGTTAACTTTCCTTTCAAGTACTACCCCGTATACTTTAATTATTGGGTTTAATTCAAAATTCAAAACACACATACACGTTAATGTTTAATCACTTAATGTGAAGGGTTATGTTACGTGTAGGGCTGGAAATAACCTAGCTCGGCTTATGAAAAATGAGATTAGCTCTCGTCTCATTTTATTAACTATCAAGTATATTTCTTAAGTTCAATCTCAACTCATCGAAAGTTTATTAACTAATTCAAAATTACGAATGGACTCAAATAAAATTAACATAATTTATAATTTCATATTAATAAATTATAACAAAATATATATATAAAAGTCGGTTTATGAAATAATGAGATGAACTCATTCAAATTTAAA
This sequence comes from Stylosanthes scabra, assembly GCA_036250425.1. Lineage (NCBI taxonomy): Eukaryota > Viridiplantae > Streptophyta > Magnoliopsida > Fabales > Fabaceae > Stylosanthes > Stylosanthes scabra. Next base: position 8,423 of record JASCZI010122511.1, on the reverse strand, counting down.
CTTAACTTATTTATTTTTGAACTCAAATTTAAGCTCATCAAATTCTGTTCGCCAATTTATAAGCTCATCTTATCAAATTGGTAATGGGTCGAATTCGAGTCAGTTTATAACCTGGCACTTCCAACCCTTACATTTGTGTGTATTGATTTCCAAATTCGAAATGAGTAAAGATAATAAGGCATGTTAATTGGTGTGAGGAAAAGGCTCCTTAGCTGGTCGATAAGGCATGTTTGTATGGTTTTTAGGGAATTGAATAGGTGCATATGCCGAAGAGTCTAACACATTAAACAAATTAAGTCTAAAAATATACCTAGAAGTTAGAGCAGGGAAATTAAACCCATTATTAGTGCCAAGTTGCCAAATGCCAATTATGAACAGACAAAGTGACACTCGTGAATAGTTATTACTACTAAAACAACATCCTCGGGAATAGTTATTATTACTACAACAACAACAACAACATACATCCTCGGGAATTGTAGCAACTGAATGCACACATTAACATTAACAAACTGCCCTATGTGTATGTCCTTTAATTTCTTGACTAGCAAACCACTATTAACACTAACTCTATATTAATATATGGATCATGTATATATATGTATGCATGATCGTCATCATTGATCTCTATATATATATATTTGTATCTCATAATCATATATTTGGGCATGTTTTTCGGCTATGTCTATGCCAATAATCCTGACCTAGAGCTCATGAATAACCACTTTATGAGGAGCCTTAATTTTTTCATGGTATGTACATAAAATTAGAAAAATATAGAAAACTAAGGAATTATTAATTCTTAATGAATGTTATAAACACTTTAGAGCGTGTGTTTTTTGTTTGTTGTTTTTTTTTAATTATTTCGGTTTTTAAAATTTTGAAAAGAAAAAATATAAAATAATAACAATAAATTTTTGTTTAACATTTTAACCTTTTTCCCCACAAATTTTCTATAATACTAGAAATTAGTTATTATGGATTATTTTTACATATATTATATATATTTTTTTAGAAAATAATTAACTACTAAGAAAAATATTTTAAAAAATGGGAGTGAAATTTAATTAGAGGATCCTATTTAATTTGAAAGACAAGTAGCAAAGATAGGAGAAAAGGCGAGTTATTGCTCCCCATTTTGATTTGTTTTTGGTCATGAGTTGTCCATTCCAAAATCTCTCAATTGGGTTTGGCCTTGTTGTCTCTTAGTTTATGTTCCCACATCTTAAAAAGAAGATCATAATAATGATAATAATAATATTTTCTATTTAAACCTAGTCAACCTAACTCAGTATCTTTGTCAGTCTCTATTGTGATCACAAAACTCCAAAAAAGACCAAACAATGTGACACCTTTGACTTTCATTTCTCCTATACCACTCCCTTCATATACTTAAATTAAAATATTAACAACTTTGATACATTCTTTATGGATTTTATCAGACAGCCCTTTCTTTTAAAAAAACTAAAATTGGCTTGACTCACATGTCTTGATGGGGATGGATTTATTTGATTAAGTATATATGTTGATGAAGCATAAAGCATAGGAAATTGAAAATTATTGAAAGACTTTTATTTGTAATGCAAGTAATTTAACCTAATAAACGCATTGGGTTTTGATTTTATTAAACCTAAGAGGCTAAGACCTTAAAGTTGTTAAGAAAGTGCTAAGATAAATTCTAAATAGAAATTAATTCCTCAAAAGAGGCAACTGAAATTGTAATAATTTATAAAAATAATGGCATATATATCGAATTTCGACAATAAATTTAGTGGAGATTCAAAAGATAAGAATTATGATGAAATTTCATACCTAAAACAAATTAAAATAAAAAATAAATATTACCGTACTCTTTTTATTTAGGGGATAATTTATTCTTTTTAATCTCTTGATTCACAATTAATTTAATAAATAGTCTTTTTTAGAGTTTGATGTATAATTTTATTTAAATAATTTTTTTTATTATATTTTGTGTTTTTATTATAAGATAAACAAATAATGTAATATTTTTTTCGTTTTTTTTTTCATTATACAAAAATGACAAGTGATATAGTATATATATTTTTTTCATTTTACATAATCGTTTTAAATCAAATTTAATGAAAATTAGAAGGTAGATAAATAACGATATATATTCCAATTACAAAAAATTATTTATTAAATTAATTATAAATTAATACATTAAAAGAAGTAAATTAGCTGCATATGGTAAGGGGTGTACCATAGCATTCATACTCATCATCAATTATATTGTTAATCCATGCACGACTCCCCTTCCTACCTCTTACTTATTCTTTTATAAACACCCAAAAAAATTTTAATATTCACTCACTTTTAAATAAACTAACCACACAATGCAAAAAGGAAGAAGGAAAAAGCCGTTTTATTATAATAATGTACTATAATAGTATACAGTATAGGAAAATAGTGTTCATTTTAGGAGAAAGTGCAAACTTTACTGAAAAACACATGGTATTGTGTCTAAGGCATGCATGCATATGAACTCGAGGAAATTAAATAAACTATACCGTATGTATTAATTATATTGCGCATGAAATAGTAAAATAATCTATATAGTACATATGCATAGTTTAAGTGTTTAACAACTATTAGTGAAACTTACGTGTTATTTGGTCCAAGACCAAATCGTTAATTAGTGGCTGCTTTTACGCATGTCTTTATCTTTTCTATTTCTTTATTATTAGCACAAAAAATCAAGGTTCAATAGCCACATTCATTGCTCATTCCATAAAAGAATTCAAACAAGTTATATATATTAACAATAGGAAATCAATAATAGAGATCAATAGGGAGCAAATAATTAAGTTATCATGTATAACTCATATATCCAACAATAAGTTATTAAAAATTTTCTACTAATAATAATTTAAATATGTGTTCTTAAAAACTTAAGTTAATTAGCTAAACCTTTTTTATTTTTAACTTTGTTTATCCTAATAATGTTTGATTACTTGATCATCAATGTTATCTCATTGTTAATTTGCAGAAGCAATATTAAGAAATATTTAGATAGCCAAAATTATTATATTTAATTTAATATCTATAATTTTATATATGTAATATTTGTAATTATATATTTATAATATATACTATTATATATTTATTTAAATAATAATTAAAAAATGGCAATAAAATTAAAATAAAAAATTATATAATTATTTAATTATTATAACCATTATACATTCTTTTTTCTTTAAGAATATACTCTACTGAGTGATATGTAATTCATATGACATTTAGTACTCCTCCTATCGTAAGAGATATCGATTCGAGTCTTACAAAAAAAATTGCATTGTACTATACTGTTTTATTTTCAGTTAATTTTTTTTAATTCTCAAAAAATGCAAAATTAGTATTCTAAATAAAAAAAGTAAAAAAATGACAAAAGAATATATAGGAAAGAGACAAAAGCAATAATAGTAATCTGATTTGTAGAATAGATGATTATAGAGAGTACAGTTAAGTTATTATAAATGCACGTACACACCGGTCTCACATCTTTGTATGTGCTTCACATCCACTTCTTTAGAGAGTTTGAGAGAGTAATAATAATGGAAGAAAGCATGTCAGGGTTCTGCATAAGAGAAAGAGAAAGAGAAGAAGTAGGAAGTGGAAGTGGAGGAAGAAAGTGTGGGCGTTGGAACCCAACAAGCGAACAAGTGAAGGTTCTGACAGAACTTTTCAGCTCCGGACTCAGAACTCCAAGCACCGATCAGATTCAAAGGATCTCCAATCACCTCAGCTTCTATGGCAACATTGAAAGCAAGAATGTCTTCTATTGGTTTCAGAATCATAAGGCTAGAGAGAGACACAAGCGAAGAAGGCTTTCTTTTCATAATCATGATGATCATGGAGTAGGTGCAGATAATAATCATAATCATACCACCATCAGTCTTAATAATAATTCTTCTACACAAAGTAAGTATCATATTCGTCTCTTTTTTGTGGTGTATTTTTTTTTTATATAAATTTGTGGAAAAAATTAAAATAATTAAGAATAATAAAAATAAGAATTTTTTGTGTGTTTTCATTTTTTAATACTTTTTTATGATATTTCGAAAATAAACAAAATGTTTTATAATAATTATATGTATATACCTATTTTGTCTAACAAAATTCAACAATTAAGTTATTTATTTTATGCTAAATAAAAAAATTATTTTGATATCAAATATAAATTTATTTTTATTTTATTTTTTATAATATTTGATATCGAAATGATCTTTTATTTAATATAAAAATAATAATTTGGTTGGTTAAAATAAGTATACCTATAATATTATTGGTTTTATTCCAATTTTTATATGAAAGCTTAAAAGTTATTTGGAAATTATTACTTTCGATTTGTGAAAGATTATCTTGTTTTCTTTAGTTTTTTTTTTTTAGAGTTCATGTTTTAAGATTCAATAAGTATAGGAATAAAAATAAATATTTATGCTACAAGTAATTAAAAAATGTTATCAGATTTGGTCTCTTATGTTTTACACATCTAATTTGCAAGTATTTATTTTATTTTATTTTTATGTATTTTAATTTCTTTAAGCAGGTTTTGCAGAGCTGTATTCAGAGCCAGAGAAGGTGATTGAGACTCTGCAACTATTCCCATTGAACTCCTTTGGTGAATCAGAATCATCAGAGAAGATGAGTAGGGTGCATGCAAATGATCAATGCAGGGATAATAATAATAATAACATGTTCTCGTACACAATGGGGGAAAAGAATGATCACCCACCATTAGACCTTCGTTTAAGTTTCATGTAATAAATTAATAAATATTGGGAATTTTTTCTGGTGAAAAACTGTTCTTTTTTTCAAATATATTAAAACTTGTTGTTATTATTATAAAGCATGATTTTTTTCTTAAAAAAAAAAAAAAGGGGGATGGATAGATGGATAGAGCTAGATGGATGTATGATGAATGGCAGGTTTCAAAAAATTATGTATCTTAGTCTTCAATTTATTAATATTATTTGCCTAGTGATCTGTGATAAGTCTTATTAGTTGCTTCTAAATTAAATTAAAATATTATAAATTTTCTTGGACATTCTCCTCTGATCTCTGCATGCATGATAATTGATAACTAGCTACTAGCTAGTTCAACGTTTTAATTTTTTTTTTAATTTTTTGCTTCTCCGAGTATATATACTCTGTTTATTTATATTTGGATATTATGAAATGCTTGGGGATTCTAATTCACAATTCACATCCTCTCATAAGAGATGTCACCTTGGAATGCAAAAAGGATGTAGAAGAAATAACATTATACAATAATAACAAATTTAAATGAGCCATGCCTCGGGTCTGCCTCACATTTTGAATATAGTCAATCATATGCTCGTGAATATACATGTGTCTGTAATTATTAAATACACAGGTCTAGAATTAATTCATAATAAATTTAAACTCTATTTAAGAGTCTATTGTTAATTAATAAGTTACTGTATGCATAAAATAAAATTTGAATTTTCGATACTTGTTTAATGGGACCATCGAGCAGATCGCTAAACCAAACAAGTTGGTTAATTGGCAAGATATCTAATTAGTACTAATGAAAGTTTTTAATTTTTTGAATAAATATGTTCTAGACTAATAAGCCCAAAATTTGTTAGGAAATGACATTGAGAAGCCCAAACTTGTGGAAAACCCATAAATAGAAGCCTAAAGAAAGGACTTCGAATAATTCTCATTTCAAAAAGAGCGAATGCCTGTGTCGAAAAAAAAGAGTGAATACCATGTAAAAAAAAATAAAGAAAGTGAATACTAAAATTAGTCATAATCGGATGCCTTAGTTTTTAACTAATTTTTATTTAATAAAAATATTTGAAAATTATTTTTGTTATTGGTTGTTTTAAAGAGATACTAATTTACTTTATAGTGATATTTTTTAAAAACTTAACCGTGGCCTTAGCTTTTTTTCAAAACTTTTATATATAGAATTTACTGATAATAAACTTTCCAGTCTGATGGCTACGTTGCATTATGTACAATCTTGCTTACATGAGTTTGAGTCTTTATGTTGCTCTTTTATTATTATTTTTTTTTGTCTTTATATTAAATAAATTATTTATTATAAATATATTTCACATGTTTATTAATTTTTTTTGTATTTTAAGTATATAAAAGTATTAAAAAAACTAATCTATACTATTTATGTTATATTTTTTTTATCTTTTTTTACTTATTTTTTATTAAAATTAATAAAAGAAAATTATGTACATGCTGTCATGAAAAAAGAAAATACTGAATAGAATGAAGATTGTTTTGATTTGACTATCATACAGAGAGTTTATTAATTTTTTAAAATAAATTTAAATATTTATAGAGTAAATTTCATTCTCTCAATATAAAAATCTCTTCCTCCTAAATTTACTAAAAAACTAATATGACTAAATATATATGAATAATATTTAGGATTTTAAATTTTTAGTTTTTGACCTCTCTTTACAAAATGTCTGAATCTGTCATTAACTTAAATTTTATTTTCGGTCTCTAGATGGTAAATTTTTTGGATTTGCCCTGTTTGTTAGTATTTATTCATCTAATATGGCTATTAAATTTTTGATTGAAGACCACGAATGGACTAATCTATCCAATAAAAATAATTATTGAGAACTTCTAATAAATAAAAATTAATGAGACCAAAATCTCGATAAAAATTTTGGAGTTCAATTTAAATATATACTCTTTCACAAAGAAGTATCACGTGGATGGAGGAGGTCTAATTCTTCAAATGGCACATCTATATCCACGACCAATTATTATTTGCTTATTTTGTTAAGGTTTTCTCTCTAGAGTAATGCACTTTGATCTCTTCGTTAGGGTAATTCAGATAACCATGTCATATATTGTGTGCTATATTTATTTAGCACTTAACATGCTTGCATACTAATTTTCTTCAACACGCACCCATCTTAATCATGTAAGATTTTCATGATCTACATACAAAACGCTTCCAAGGAATGGTTACTATATGAAAATTTTGGAAAAAATCTTTTTAGTGAAAAGTTCAATGACATGTAATGGGATAATTAATGTATATAAAAATTAGATTATCAGTGTTTTTATTATATAGTTGTAATTAACCATTTTTAAATGTTATTGTTAGAAACAGAGAGATCATAATGGGAAAATAATTTGTATATTAGAATTGTATGTAATAGATTATAATGTAAAGCTATTTATAGATAAAAGAGAACCCTAACAATAATACCTAACATTCTAAAATCATGGAAAGTATGATAACAATAATTTGAATCTAAAATATCTTAATCGTTCTTTTTTAAGTTTGGAAAAGAGTATTATTTTTAAAAGAAAATGTTCTACTCATATTATAACACATAATCCATATATATGTAAACAATGAAATATTAATTTATTTTAATATCTCTATTTTTATGATTTTTTTTCTCTTTTTAATTTGAAAGAAGAATTTGTCATGCCAAATTCTAGTTAATTACACTTTAAAAACGTGGCAAATGTTTCTACCTGGCACACATAAAAAGCATGCCACAAAAAAATGGTAATTGATCCCAAAAAGCTTGGTCATAGTAAATTGGCCACCGCTAAATAGGCAACCCCTTAAATAGTGCGATAATAGGTTAAAAAGTGTGGCCAAATTCTATAATTACATTTGTGTATGAAAAAGATTAGGGAGCTAACATATTATGATCAATAGAGAGTTTTTGGATGATAACTTAATTTTGGATATATGAGTTCATATAAATTTTGAATAATAACTTAGTTATTGACTCCCTAATTTTGATTTCATAGCACTATTCCATTTGTATATATATGATGAATGGATATATTCACACACACACTACACATATATAATACTTTATCCGTTTCAAAAATAGGAAGACACTTAGCTTCCACTTTTTTATTCGTTCATAGAAAATTTAATGTATTTGAACAATTCCTTTTTTTTTTTTTTTTTTTGTATCTTTTAATTTCACATACCAAAGATTAATCCTTTCAATTTAAAATACAATTTAAGAATCTATCACATCCTAATAAATTGTTGCATACAAGATAAAACTTAAACTTAATAAATAAGTGAACTAACCACTTGATACATTCAATTTCACTATAATTTTTGTCCAGTTAACAAACCAACTAGCATTACAGCTAGTAAAGTAATATTTATACCATTTCTTGTAGATACTTTTTTTTGTTTAAGGTATACGATGAACTCGTGTGATAAAAACCGTGTGCAATGAAAAAAAAATTATATTGTTTTTTCCATAATAAAATAGTATATAAAAAGCAGAAAAATATACATAAAAGTAGGACAAACTATTATTATTATTATTATTATTATTATTATTATTATTATTGGTACGAAGAATAATTTTTCTTACTTAGCTTTATTCTGTCACTCGGAAAATCAGCTGCCTAGACCC
>JASCZI010122509.1:0-11070 GCA_036250425.1 Stylosanthes scabra | reverse complement strand
CACCATCCATGTACTGAGTCCAATGCTCCTTCTCCATCTTACTGGTCCACACACCCATCCTCCTGTCCTCAGCCACCAATAAGCCATGCCAGTAATCGAAATCAACTTCGCTCTTTGCATAGGCGGCATTCATAAGGAGCTGCTTGGCCGCGACCGACTTGAACTTCAAAGCAAAGTTCGCAGCTACATGCCGTGCACATAAAGCACGGTAGGCTGAAAGAGGTAACCACCCACAAGCAGGATCTTCGAAAGCAGCCTTGATCCTGGTGTGCCTGTCGCTCAAAACCAGTATACCCGGCTGCGGTGTCACATGTGCCCGGAGATGAGTCAGAAAAAACTTCCACAACTCTGTGTTCTCTCCCTCAACCAGAGCAAACGCAAGTGGGAGTATGTTCGAGTTCCCGTCCTGAGCAATTGCCAACAAGAGATGGCCCCCATACTTCCCATACAGATGGGTGCCGTCAATGCTGATGAGAGGCTTGCAATGCTTGAACTCTTCCACACGCGGAGGAAATGTCCAGAATAGATGGTGAAAGTACGCTTCGTTGTCATCCCCCTCCCTTACAAGACAAGTCTTCAAAATTGCCATACTGCCCGGCATGGTGAGCTGGATCCCCAGAATCCATCGAGGTATCTCTGCATATGACTCATCCCAATCCCCATATATCTGGGCGATGGCTTTCTGTTTCGCCTTCCAAGTCTTCCTGTAACTGGGAAGAAAGCCGTAACTGGACTCGGTGGCGGTTCGGAGCACCTTGATGGACACAGAAGCATCTACCCTGATCAATGGCAATATGAAATCGCATATGACATGGTAATCTAGCTGCCTGTGATCGCCGGAAATCTGGCTGGCCAAACAAGTGTGCGGTCCGTTGTACATCCGCACTTCCCACACACCCTTTCGCTTCCGGAGTGTCAATCGAATGAGTCAATTACACCCCTGCCCGAATTGCTTGCACCGTCCGAGGTACTTGGCATGATCTGACCCCATCACCCTATACTCGACCACACGACGGATGCTGTAGTTCTTCACGGCAAGGATCGCAACTTCCTTGTCTATGAATGTCTGTTCAATCTGAAATTCAGCTTGGTTGTTGGACCCTTGAGAGCCCTGAGTGCCACTACTTGGCTCGCCCTGAACTCGCCCAGGACCCGATAGTGCATCCAAGTTCAGGGTCGACAAGTGAGGAGGATATTGGTGCGTCCCTGAACTAGATGCACCACCCTGTTGATTCGGAACCGGGCCGCTGTCGTAGACACTGTCATCCTCTATGAATGGTGGTTCATGATTAGAGTCATCGGCCCGCAATGCCTCCTCCACACCAGGATATGGCACTCTCTGAACAGGCGGAGCGCACAAAGCTTGCGGCAGCCCGCAACGCCTCATTATATATTCCAAACGTCGGGGACGCGACGAGCTGCGCCTCTGGTTCGGCCTGGATTGCACGGCAACATTGGCAGAATGTTGACCCGGAGCGAAACCACCTGAAATCGCAATTGGAGCAAGCATTTCCACAAACATCTCGGTGGTTCGCACCATTGGGAACTGGCTCCTGCAGTGAAAAAAACCTGCAGATCCTCATCAGCTTGGATGGCAAAACTGCCATACATTACCCCCTGAGCCACAACAGAAATGGGAATGCGATAGTATATCATTCCCAAACGCTTCCTTCCATTAGAACAGATCTTCCGTTGGATGTTACGCTGAAAATCCGACAAACGAGTTCTCGGCGTGATGAACACATTGGTTGGATTTTTACTTGTGAACTTAACTCCCTGTCGTGAACTGAGTTTAATCTCACCATCATGGTGAACCAGAGCAAGAAAACTATCTTCCTCAGCCATCACTCACACAACTAAACCAAATGAACCCTCCCTAAACCTCTAATTTATAGTGCTGGGATCCGTCAACTTGAATCCGTGGCAGGGTGCCACGGATTCTGCTTTTCTTAAAACATCAACCTGAATCCGTGGCAGGGTGCCGCGGATCCAATGCATTTTCAACCTAAAATAGGATAATCTGTGGCACCCTGCCATGGATTGGTGAAATGACTACAGGGTGCCACGGATTCCATAGAAATGTGGAACGGAGCAATATGATTATTTATCTGGTTTCAGTCCAATCTGGTAATATAGGTTTCTATCTGGTGTAGTACAGTAACTTGCCCTATATATATATAGTTACAACAAAAAGTAGCTCTCCCAAAGTACCATTTTTGGTGATGACAGTTTTAAGTAGGGCTGCACATGGATCGGATCAAATCCGTAGATCCGCAGTAAAAAACCGAATCCGATCCGAAAATTGCGGATCAGATCCGATTCGCACAGCCATATCTTATCCGATCCGCACAATCACAGGTACGGATCGCGGATATTCCTTGCTCATCCGCAGATCCGATCCGCAGATCCGCGGATCCGAACATTAAATAAATAAACATAAAAATAAAAAAAATATATATGTTAGTTTGGTCATTGTTCAGCAGCCTACAAAGGGAAAAACTAAGAGGCACAAACCCTAATCCTCTCCTCCCTCACTACTCTCCTCCTCTACTCACTCTATCAGCCAGTCCATTGCTGCTTATCATCATCTCTGCGCCGCACCGCCACTTTCCCATTACTACATCAAGGTTCACGAACACGCCCTCCTCTTCCTGTCGTCGGCTCACCGTTGGCTCTCGTCGTCCTCCTCGTATCGTCGCTGACTTGACGCTTGGTCTCACCCTTTTTCTCGTGCCGCCGCCTACTCTCCCCTTGTCGTTCGCCGCTCGTCTCTCACCCCCTCGCCTCTGTTCGTTGTTGCTGTTATTCTGTTGGTTGCCTCCTCTTGGCCCTTGTTCGTCGTTGCTTTTCTTCTTCAGCTCTTCAGGTTGCGTCTCTGTTCTTCACTTCTTCCCTTAGCCGTTGCCTCCGTCTCGTCGCTGCTTCCTCGCCGTTGCAGCCTTGATTGTTGTGGTAAGCCTCTGTTCTTCACTCCTTGTATCTCTGTTTTCAACACCTAATTTAAGATTATTATTTTTGAAACCCTAATAATTTAAGTTTTCCCTTTTTAAGGTTTGCTTTATTTTTTTTTTTTACATTCTGGTTGCTCAATTGATTGTTGAAGATTGAACAGATTTGAATTACTATGTTAACATTGTTTCTTTTTTTTAATTTATTCACTGTAAATAAAGGGCTAATCCTTTAATTTTTTGACATGGGTAAGGTTATGCTTCACTACTTCTATTTCTTTTGCTTGATTTCTGTTTTAAGTCTTAACATTTTTCTTTTACTTTATTTATATTTTAACATTGTTCTTTTATTGTAGGGTTTTGATTTTTATAAATTGAAATCGGTGGATCAACATCAACCCCAAAAAGATGAGGAGTATTCCTACTCCAAGAAGACAAAGTGTAGCTGCATTTATCAAGCCACAAACAAATTGTTCTTTGTTGATTTTGAATTTTAATTTGCTATTAAGGAATATTATTATTATTTTATGTTGTATTGTTAATTTGTTATTTTTTCAATTTATAATTTGATTCTTTGATGAATAATGTATTAATGATTTGTGACTTGAGAGAATTGAGATTCTAGGAAACAGGATAGATTTTTCCCTCAATTTTTCATATTTTGCGGATATATCCGCAATCCGATCCGCAATCTGTGGATATATCCGTAGTCGGATCGGATCGGATACAAAGGCAAAAACTGCGGATATCGTATCCGATCCGATCCGATAAAACTTGTGCGGATCGAATCGAAAAATCGGCCACATCCAATCCAATCCGATTTGTGTGCAGCCCTAGTTTTAAGTTATTAAACCTTTTTATCATAGATACTATTTTTAGTTATTTACAAAATGCTCACTAAATAATAATAATAATAATAATAATAATAATAATAATAATACATGAATTTATAAGATAAAATGTACAACAAATTAAACATATATTATAAGTTAAATCTTAAATTTAATAATAAAACAATAATATTATATCATAGTTTGAATTTGATTATACTAAATTTAATAAATAAATCTAAAATACGATTGATGTATTTTATGAAAAATAAAATCTAATAAAATTTAAATTACTATAGTTTTAATTAATTTTCAATTTAATGAGCGATAGATTTAAATTTAAATATCCCTACATCCTCAATCCCTTGTCTCGATTTCCACCGGCAAATTAAAAACCCATCGCTACAACACCACTTTGATAATCTATCATCCTCCTCGTCACCATAGGTCGCTCCTCCCTCACCCACTGCCGCCACTGCCAACAACGCTACTACTCATCGTCATTTGTGCCGCGTTAGGATCACCATATTTGTTGTTGAACTTGATTTTAGGAAGGTGTGATAGAGTGAGACAGAAATTGAGAAAAAGACCAACAAACTAAATGTGATTGTGACACATTATCCAAGTGTAATAATAACGGGGCACAAAAAGTTTAAAATATTCTTGGAAAGTAGTTAAATGGTTACAAAATACTGAGATTCTTTTGTTTTATCATGGATATACTATACAAATATTGGTCAAATTTGTTTTTATAATTATCTACCGTTCCGAATATCATTTCTTCGGTCAGGACGATGAAAAAACGTTACATTTAACCTATGGTAGAAAGGCTTTCGAATACCTTATTAAATACCGTTTAGCTAATCAACCATCCATTTTAATATATTTTTTAAGTTACAGGAAAGAGCTCTTATTCATCGGAGAGAATTTAAGAAGAAATTAATGAATTTATCGCCTTATAAACTCTTCGGTTCTTGTTTTCTTCGATATGGAATTAATCAATTAACTCCCTCGCATTTGCTGCTCAACACCAAATGTTATTAATGATCTTGAAAATTATTTTAAACATCTTTTAGTATTAGTAATTGTAATTTTAGTAAAAGATGCTATCTTTTTAAAATTTTATATAATTTTAATTAATTGGGTGATATCCAATTCCAATTGACAAAAAAATAAGATCAAGATGAAGATGAAGATCACGTACGATTGGTTGGGTGGAGTGAAGTTTGTATACGCGGAAGCACATTATCACTATAATGAATAATGGATTATGAAATGACAAAATATAATAATGAAACTATAAAAGGAGGATGGGTTGGGAATCCAACAATGAAGGCTTTTTCTTCTGTTTGGTGGCTGCCGGGGCTAAAAGCAATGGGTCCCTTCTTTCAATCTATACCATAATTTTCACCATTTTCTTTGACCCTTGTCATTCTTATGTGCTTTTATTTTTCTTTCTTATTTATTTTTTTTATAGTATTCTAATATAAAAGACAAGAATTTAGTTTATTAATTTAAAATAAGAAAATTAATGAAATACTAATAACTTAAGAAATTGATCACTATTAAATTTATAGCTTTCATTGTATAATTCTTTTTAATTAATTTTTTCATTTTAAAAAACTTAATAAAAAAATATTTGATTTTTATAAGGCGATTTTATTAGCATAAACTTTTGAGAGAAATAGTTCATGATATGGTATATCAAAGCAAATCCTTGTTGGATCATCTATCTGTTTGTATTCACACTTTAGATGTCAGTTTTAGGTGTGAAATGCGTGTATTACAAATTTCACATATATAAGAAAATATGATCTCTTGAGAATTTATAAATACAAGATATTCTCATATATTAACTTTTAGAATTGAGTTACGTTCATCTCAATTTTATGAAAAAATATAATGAGTTTATATAAGTGATGATTAATAGTTATATGGAGGCTTCAACAAAGGCGGTTTTTTGGGTGAGTGACAGTGGTTAAAACTGCTGGCAATTGTAAGCCATAATGGGTCTGGAAGCATGGCTAGGTAAACCGTCACGAAAAGCACCTATCAAGTAGCAACAGTTTTGAATGGTTGGCTTTAATTGAACGCTTACACTATGAAATGACTAACCTATTACTAACAAAAGCACAAAAAAAATTAATCAAACTATAAAATTAAATAATGAGCAATAATATGTTGAGGCCTAAACCCTTTTCTCAATGACCTCTCATGTTACATAAAATATATATCTTGCTTTTGCTCTAGGTAGATAGTTCATTTAATTTGAAACTTTATATAATAAGGATGAAATAATAATCGAATGAAGTAATTATGAATATATGAAGTGCACGTTATAATATTTTAGAAATGAATGAAAGAAAAGAAAGAGAAAAAGGAAGTGGGGTTTGATTGGAAGATATATATGAATCTCCTTTATAGAGAGAGAGAGAGAGAGAGAGATCTTGTTTGTTGGCATAACGTACTTAATTAGAATTTCTTTAATTGTTTGTTATAAGTAGCTAACTAAGTAATTAAATTAATAATAAGAGTGCACTTAATTAATTGGTGTAGGGGAAAGTATGTTTGGATTCGGGATCGTGAAACACTTGGGAATAATGATGATTGCAAAGTACATGCTCTTAAGTAACTTGCATGTGTTATGAGAATCCAAATAAACCCATAATCCTATATAATATACCTCATTCATTATTCAATTAATATATATTCGTTAATTAATTAAACAAGCAAGTGTGTGATTTTAATAATATTTTCACCAACTTTAGCAGCTTTGCTTTTGTAGTATGTTTTTAATCATTATTCTAAGCACATCATGAACAAGCTGCGCAGACATATCCCTCACTTTCATACGTATGAGTATGACACTAAGCTTTTAAAGTTATAATTTCATAATATGAGAAAGGTTCGAGTGAGATGGGGTCAACAACATAAAAACCCTAATTAATTTATTATGCTGACCAGCCTTATATATATGAAATAATTATTATACTTGTATTAATTAAAGCTAGGCATTAAATTAATGTAAGAAACTTAATTAATTAAAAGAAAATGACCCACCAAGTTTTCCTTTTTTATTTTCTATTATTTATTTTTTTAATTTTATATGTGCAAAGTCTTTCATGACAAAACAAATTAAAGAGTTCTTTTATTCATATTTTGTAGAAGAAGAAAACAAAAATGGAGTGTGTGTGGAACATGATAATAAATTGAACAAGGAAAAGTAGTTTTATGCTTTGCAGATAGAGACCATTAATTATAATTTTTCATGCTATGATGCGCAGCCTTAGATTGATTTGAATTATTATTATTATAATAATGTATTAAAACAGCATTAACTTATGGAAGAAGGTTTAATTAACAGAGAAAAGACCGAACTAGCATGTTTAATTTTGTGTTTATTGAGATCATGTGTCCACATCGATCCCTTCTCCTGCAACAATAATTCTTTTTCCATAAATGTAAGAAGAGAACGAAAGTGGATTGTAAGAAACAAGACAATAAATTGATATGGAGAAAATTAGTTTTATGTTTTGCAATTAACATTTAATAATCCTGAGCAATGTATATATAAAATATAAAAGTACACTATGACAAAACCAGCATTAGCGACTGTTTTTTTTTTAAATTGTCTTAAAACAAGTGTCACAAAAAAAAGTACCTATTTTAAATTACGATTTATTAACGGAGAGATACACTATGACAAAATCAATATACAGTGACGATTTTTTTAGATGTCTTAAAACAAGTGTCACAAAACTTCCATTTTTCGAAAATTTTGTGGAAACAGCCGCTAAATATAATCATAATCGCAGCTCCTTCTAGATCAATTTGTTGTAGTAAAAGCTACTATATTCCTTTTAGCAACAGTTTAAAAAAATTGACGTCAACAAATGGTCGTTATCTATCGAATTTGTTGTTAATTGATCAATGCAATTTATGACCCATGTTTTAAAAAGACACGCCCCACTCGGATTTAAAGGCTAATTAATTGAAAGCAGGCTAAGAATTATTGCAATTTAATAGATCTCAATATATTATAGAGAACATTTTTACTGTCATTAGCAGCATATCGTACGAGTAATGTTTCGGGACAAAGTTTGACAGCTAAAGGTAATGAGAACACATTTATTCTAGATTAACTTTTTACTTAAACTTAATTTACGTCTTATATTTTAGTTTTAGTGTTCTTTAACATACAAATGACCTAAAAAACTCTAAAATAAAGTTTTTTTTTAAAATAGAAACATAATATAGGTTTTCAGTGCATTAAAAGAAAACTTTTTATTCTATCTGTATTTGTACTTTTAATAATAATTTTTTAAGCGTCCTTAACTTTTTTCTTTGGGAGAATTTTTACCCCTTTTCAATTAAAGCTGTAAACATTTGAACTAATTTAAATCACAACATTCAATTAGGGTATTGCTAGAGTATGCAAGATAGAGTTTTAAAATTTCAAGAATACTAAACATAAAATTTTTAATTTTTTTCTTCTTTTTTGTTTATTTTTTTCTTAAGATGAGTGCAAATTAAAACCCTTGAAATTGACTTCTTGCAACATATTATATTTGCGTGCTTTTCCCCTCCATTTTAATTTCCACATTATTGTAATTCTAAATAGCTAGCTATTGTTAACTCAATAAATTTAAAATTGCCGAAAGATACATTCATGCCCTAATCACTAATAAGATGTCTTAATTAACTTACACCAGAAACGTGAAGAATACTTCTACTTTGGCTATAATTACTTTTGTAATTTCCTTAGTGTACACTACTTATGAGCCTGCAACTTGAGGAATATCCCAACACATATACTACAATTATGCATGTGTCTTCATTTATAAAAGGTTAAATTTTTTATAATAAATAATTTTTTTAATATAATATCAGAATTTTTATGATGAAATAATATAGAGTTTGATTTTAATTAGTTGAACCCAAAAGAACTCTTAAATATAAACAAACGTGTTAGATTATTAGATATAACCATTAGTTTTACCTAATATTTTAACCTTTTGAAATAAGTAATTTTCTTTAGTGTTATACCAAACTCAATTATGCAAATTTGTTTCAAAACTTCAATTCCAATTATAGTTCCCAATTATAGAGTCATACGACAAGCCAAGCTGAGGAAACGAAAAGACATGAGCATATTTGGGAACTATGCAAAAATGATTTTTCTTTTTTTTTTTGTTTTTTTATTAACAAAAGGCCTTTTTCTTTGAAAATAATTATGTTCGGGTAAAAATTGAAAATCTCGTTACAATCGAAACCAATAATTTTAAGCTAAAAGAACTATAAGCAAAAGTAACATTTTAAAGTTTATGATTATAAACAAAATTAATTATTTTAGAATTCTAATAGTATAACTAATTTGACTTCAAGTGTCACGTATTAAATAATATCCTTGTATTTGCATTTTTTAAAATAGTTACTTTTAAAATTTCCTAATAAGGTGCTTTTCATAGTTAGATTGGAGTTGTAAAAATAAAAAAGGTAGGTCTAATATAATTTCATACAATAATATATATATCTAAATTTAATGTCTACTATAGTTATTTTAAATTTTAAAAATTATTTTACTAAATATAATTATTATTACTTATACTTATTGAAATTTAATTTTTTTAGTTTGATTTATCAAACATATATGATAAAACTTTTAGAAAACTATTTTTTAAAAGTTGACTTTAATAAGCTATTTTTGAATACTAAAAATTTTGCCAAATTAACCACAAATTAAATCACTAGCAGTATAATACTTTCGACAAATAACAACGGTATGTCAATCGCTGAAATAACTGTGGTGAAATAAATTTTTATTTTGCGACGATTTGTGTAAATCGTCATGCATTGTATGCTTATAGGATTTTGATAGCGACTGTTTAGATTCGTTGCTAAATACCGCCTCATAGAACTGTTTAATTTGTTGTGGTTACGTTATTTTTGTGGGAATAAAATATTATAAAGTAAGATTTAGCGGCCGCTATCTACTAGATTCAATGTAAGCAACTTTTGTGTGTAGCGTTACTGGGATATTAATTTTGATAGATAGATTATATCGTTAATTAAAATATTATGATTTAATTGAGGTGTTAATTCTGCTTTAATTTCTTATTTTCTATCTCTTCTTAAATTTTCTTGTTCACCAATAAATTAATTTTAAATTTTACAAAACTATCAAAATTATTTTGAAAAATAAAAACCCAATTCCTCACTTTCTTTGAAAATCTAAATGATATTTTGAAAAACCTTATCTTTTGCTTTTCTCATTACATAGAAAATTTAATTTATAAAATCCCTATATTAAGGGATAAAAAAAAGAAAAGAAAAGAAAGAACAAATGTACCCACAATCTAATACAGCATAGCACACACATTTTGATTATATGTATTATTTTATATAATGATGTAGTCAAAGAGATAAGGTTGGCACCATATTTGCCATATACACATAATGAATTAATAAAATAATAAGTAGTTGTATGAGATATTGGGATGGATATGAAGAGAAAGAGAGATGGGAAGAAGGTATATTATGAATGTTGGGTGAATAATGGTATCTTTGTCTGCCTAATAATTCGTCATGGGTACATTGAGTTGTTGGGTCCCCTTACAAGTTACAACACTATTCCACGATGCTTAATTATTATTTGTCCTTTATATCTTTGTTTGTATTTGTAGGCCTCTACCATACACACACGTAATATTTATCATTTCTAATAACTCCACATACACACATACATACAAACAAACAAACACTTAATGTTGTTTTCCAAAATCGCACACTACATTGTGCAAAGAATAATCTAAACCGGATATGTATCTTGTTATTTCATATTCATGAAATTACTTTAAAAAAAAATTATATATTCATGAAATTACAATTTGATATAAATTTTAGGAAAAAAATTATATATATATATATATCAGTAAATTTTATAACTTTTTAAAATAAATGGTTTTTATGTAATAAAGTATATTTATGTCAAATTTAATTGATCTTAAATTGAAAAATAAATATTTAAATATTCTATATAGTTAACTTAATGTCTTAAATAAAACATTAGAATAATTTTGGAATAAAAGAAATTTAAAATAAATAAAAATGACTAAATATACTTTATAATATTTGCTTATAACTACTCATGCACCTCATTTTCTCAGGTTTTGGGCATTCGATTTTTTCTTCTCATTTTTCGTTTTTTTAAGGGAAGAATGAATGATTTGGCTGAATTATATATATATATATATATATATATATATATATATATATATATATATATATATATA
>JASCZI010122504.1:0-12872 GCA_036250425.1 Stylosanthes scabra | reverse complement strand
AGCATTTGAGTCTTTTAAATACCAATCAATTTAAGCTTCCGCGAAAAATATACATTGTTGTTTATATACTCAATTCACCCCCCCTCTTGAGTATTCGTGCTACGTGGCTAACAGGACACAATGCTCATAGCTCGGGACTGAAAAATGAAGTGCAAGCCCCTTCGGCAGGAATATATCATATACTTTTCATGTCAAAGCTTCAATTGAAGCCCACTGATTGGATTATAGACTCGGGTGCTACTGCACATGTGGTCTGTTCTTTAAAATTCTTCAAAAATTTTAGAAGAGTCAATCCAATCACACTTCAATTGCCAGATGGATCACGGATTGCTACTGCCATATGTGGTACAATCAGTTTTTCAGAAGATTTTTCTTTAACAGATGTCTTATATGTACCAAGTTTTACTTTCAATCTCATATCTGTGTCAAAGGCTTCACATTCTGTCCGTTGTCAATTTTTGTTTAATGATATCAAATGTGAGATTCAGGATCGGATGAACTTGAGGATGATTGGCACTACTGAGGTGAATGCAGGGTTATATGTCTTGAAAACTCCAGCACCTCATACATCACACATACACTTAAAGCAATTACATCTTACCAAAGTACAAGCATACATTTTTGCACTCACAAACTCTACTGATATGGCAGCTATTTGGCACAATATACTAGGACACATTTCACATGATAGAATAGAATGTATGAAGAAAGGTTATGATTTTCTCAAATCTGTTAAACCATTTGCTCCATGCGAACCATGCCATCTAGCAAAACAGAAAAGGCTCTTATTTCCCAGAACAATTCATTCTCAAAAGCTTGTTTTGACATAATTCACATGGACATTTGGGGACCCTTGGCAACTCCATCTGTGGAAGGCCATAGATATTTTTTGTCAATTGTAGATGACAAAAGTAGGTTTGTTTGGGCTTATTTCATGAAGAACAAATCAGAAGTTGCCACTTTAGTTCCAAAGTTTGCAACCTTCATTGAAACTCAGTTTCACAAAAGAATAAAATGTATTAGAACTGATAATGGAAAGGAATTTTGTCTCAATTCTTTCTTTGACTCTAATGGCATCATTCATCAAACCAGCTGTGTGGAGACTCCACAACAGAATTGTATTGTGGAACAAAAACATCAAGACATGTTGAATATAGCTAGAGCTTTTATTTTTCAAAGTCACTTACCAAAATAGTATTGGACTTATGCTATAGCTACTACAATTCATGTCTTGAACAGAGTTCCTAGTAAAGTGTTAAGTAATAAGAGTCCTTTTCATATTCTTCATGACAAATTGGCAGACATCTCCTATTTCAAAACATTTGATTGCCTAGCTTTTGCATCTACACTAGCTAATCACAGAACCAAGTTGCAGCCAAGAGCAAGGAAGTGTATCTTCCTCGGTTTCAAATTAAACACAAAGGGATTTCTTTTACTTGATTTTCAAACATCACAAATCTTTTTATCTAGAGATGTTGTGTTTTATGAACATATTTTTCCCTTTTCACTTACTTCAAACACAACAATCCAAAATGATTCTACAGAATTGGTGCTTCCACACTATTCTAATTTTTCTCTTCCAACTCGTATCTCTGATGAAATTCTTGATGATAATATTCCTAGTTTATCACCCTCACTGCCCATATCTTCACCTACACACTCACTTCATTCATCTCCTGCATCTGTCACAACTCATGCATCATCATCATCTTCAAATGTAAACCCCACATCTTCTCCAACTGTTATTTCTGACATAAACCAACCTGCATCTCATCATTCTCCCACTTTAGTTGCTACTAGAAGGTCAACTAGGAATATAAAACCACCATCTCATCTAGCTGATTATCATTGCATGAATTTTACTATGATTTCTCACAAGGCAATCAGTAGTTCATCATCCTCTCTCAAGTATCCAATTTCAGACTTTATATCATTTAACAATTTGTCACCAAAACACAAAGCCTTGTCCTTGGCCATTGATGCCAACAGTGAACCTACAAGCTATGAGCAAGCTTGGGTGGTCTACTCTTCCAAAAGGGAAGAAGCCTGTAGGCTGCAAATGGGTTTTTAAAACCAAGCTTAAGGCAGATGGCACCATTGAGAGACACAAGGCTCGATTGGTGGCTAAAGGGTACACTCAAACTCCCGGTTTCGATTACTTCGATACCTTTAGTCCCGTGGTTAAAATGTCCACATTCAGAGATCTACTTGCCCTTGCAGCTCAGAAGGGATGGTTTCTTCACCAATTGGATGTCAACACCGCATTCTTACATGGTGATCTCCCTGAGACTGTTTATATGAAGCTTCCTCCAGGCTTCTCTGCTCCCCCCAACACTGTCTGCAAGTTGGAACGATCTCTCTATGGCCTTAAGCAAGCTAGCCGTCAATGGAATCACAAGCTCTGTTTAGTGCTTCGAGCTTCAGGCTATGTTCAATCCAAGGCTGATCATTCTTTATTCACTAAAGGCAATGCGGCTGCCTTCACTGCCATCTTAGTGTATGTTGATGACATGGTTTTAGCTGGTAATGATATGGGAGAGATTAACCGAATTAAAGCTTTACTTGATGCCAAGTTCAAAATCAAGGACATTGGTCCTCTCAAATTTTTCCTTGGTTTTGAAATTGCTCGCAGCAAAGATGGTATTCTCTTATACCAAAGGAAGTATGCTACGGATTTATTACATGAGTTTGGCCTTCTCAATGCTAAGCCTGCTTCCACTCCTATGGACTATACTTTTCATCTCTCCAAATTTTCAGGGACTCTCCTCAATGATCTTACTCCCTATCGTCGGCTCATATGGAGACTGTTGTACTTGACCAACACTCGTCCCGACATTAGCTTTGCTGTCAACAAATTGAGCCAATACTTAGATTGTGCCACATATATTCATTTTAAAGCAGGACTTCATATTCTGAGATACATTAAGCAAGCACCAGCAAAAGGGATTCTTTTCTCAGCAACCTCAGATCTTACCTTAGTGGGTTACTCTGATTCAGATTGGGCAACTTGTCCTGATTCTAGGAAATCCGTATCTGGTTTCTGCTTCTTCATTGGATCCTCTATCGTCTCTTGGAAAAGCAGGAAACAACATACCGTAGCTAGATCCTCAGCTGAAGCTGAATATCGATCCCTTGCTCTAGCAACATGTGAAGGTCGCTGGTTAAGTTATATATTGCAGGATTTGCAGGTTCCATTGAGCAAGCCTATCACACTGTTCTGTGATAATCAGTCAGCCATTCACATTGCCTCGAACCCTGTGTTTCATGAGAGCACAAAATACATCGAGATAGATTGCCATACTATTCGTGATTTAGTGCAGAATGGTTCCTTAAAGCTTCTACCCGTTCCTTCGGCTAAGCAAGTAGCCGATGTCCTCACCAAGAGCTTATCACCAGCTCCCTTTTCCAAGATACAAAGCAAGCTTGGAATGTTCGATGCTCACACTCCAAGCTTGAGGGAGGCTGTTAGTTGATATCAGTGGCTATCAATAATAGTTAGCCTAGTTGTTAAGTTAGTTGTGATAATTATAACAAGTTAGTTAGTATGACAGCTAATCAATGTGACAGCTATTATAAGTTGGTAGTTTACTTTCTCTGCAAGTTTCTTACATGATAAGTATATAAGTAGACAATAGTTGTAATTAGAGATTAGATTCATCATTTCTGTAATGTGAGCATGAATACAATATTCATTCTCCAATTCTCTGCTTTCTCTTCTTCCTTTCTGCTTTTCTTCTTTCCCTTTCATGCATGATAGCAGATTGCAGAAATTGCAAAGCTTACATTTTCACAATAACCCATCAATTACTTAAATCGATAGAGGTATTCATAAGGATGATCCAAAACGGGAGTGAAAATGAAAAGAAAATGCATTGCTAAACTAGTAGCCTTATTTAGGATATAAAATTAGAAGTAAAATAGTAGCAACAGCCAACAGGTCGATAGCCACTAAAATTTTGTAAAAGTTTGTTATGAAAAGCCTTTTCTTTCAGTAATTTAGTGACAATAATGATAATGCCTATTATAATATATATTGAAATAACGATGAATATATAATTGTCACAAAAAATAACTTAAATAAATGAAATAATGGCTATTATATCGTTGGCACTAGAAGTGTTTTATTTTGTAATGATAATACAAATCATGAATATCTTTTTTAAAAGATTTTTTATATGCTAAAATTCAGCCATCAAATTAAACACTAAATATTTAAATATGTATATATATTACTTAAGTCATTTTCAATCCGTGTTTTATATTTTAACATTAATTTATATTAATGATTGATTTGATGACTGAATTTTAGTATACACCTACCTAACATATTTTTTTTCTATAACTATTATACAACAAGCATTGTATAAAAAGTTTTTAATTAGATCTTTTCTAAATTTTTTGTTAAAAAATTACAAATTCCTTTTGAAATATTCATTTTTATCTTTAATATAGGATGAATTATGAAATATTCTAATCAACAAACAAATTTATAAAATATTCAAAACAAAAATATTCTAAGACTATTATTTTTTAATGAAAAAGATAAATAGTAAGGATATAATTTTAAATTTGTATGTAATATATGAAGTTAATTATAAAATTTTAAACTATAAGAACAATTCAAATGAAGTATTTTTTGGAGTAACCTTACTTTTAATACTTTCGAGAAGTTCACTTATTTGGTATTGAAATTTGTATTAGAATAAAATTATTAATAAAAAAACTAATAAAATTTTGCCACTAATATAATAATTGAAAATAATATAAAATTCAAATTGATGACTTGAGAGTTGAGACGAAATATTAATGACAAATATGACATTTGTCTCAAATAACTATTTATTACATGTGATCCCACAAATCCTATTGTGGTATTTTATGGGACTTAAAAAATGAAATTGAAATGAAAGTGACGAAATTGCTCTAAAGACCTAATTAAAATTTTTATCGAACTATAAGAAGTAAATACTAATTAATTTCTGCCAGTCAACAATAAAATGTTGTACCAAGATGGTTGAATCGCTTGTCTTATTTCGATTTTCGAGTTTAGTTAATATCGTGATCCATAAAACAAATATTATAGCAACTAATTCAGCCAATTTATCAAAAGTAAAATAATTAAATGATTTTTACGTGTTTTCTTGAATACAGCTAAAATGTTTTAAAATTAGTTATTTTATATATGTTTTTTCTTCTATAATGTAAATCAAAATGTAAAAATCAAACTTAAGTATTACTTAAACACATTAAACATATGCTTTAATTTAACCATTATTATTTGTTAGCTATAAATATTAACTGCAATACTGAATAAGCAATTTTTTTTTTTTTTTTTTAAGTAAAGGCAATGCTATCTTTAAAGGCATTTTCTTTAATTAAATGAATATTTAATTAGACGGTGTGTTGAGGTTGGGGTTGGGTGATGGAATTAATGTGGTAGTGGGCTGTGGATGGAATTGATTGTGTTTCTACATATTGGAGGGAGAAGGGAGAATGATGATAATAGCAGTGTGACGACAAGGATAATGATAATGATGCTTAAACAAAGGTGACATTCGAAAAATAAAATAGAGTAAACGTTGATTGTTAAAGATTTAATATCAAGAGTAAAATAGTTCTTTTTTTTTCACGGTGTCCAACAATTCGACAGGTCGAAAATTAATTTATTGCGGGCTTAAGTTTCATTAAGAGTCAAAAGACGAGTTTCGAAAATAAAATTTATTTCAAACATTGAAAGTTAAACTAAATCAAATTAAATATTAAAAATATATTTTTTTAAAACTTAGTAAACGCTAGAAAAAAATATATTTTTTATTTAGAATAATGCTATTTGAACAAATATTTTTGGTTAATCAAGTTCAACCAAGTGATTTATTTCTATGCTAAATAAAATATTATTTCAGTGTCAAATAGTATAAAAATTTACATATAAATAAAATTCTATTTGACATCGAAATAGTCTTCTATTTAACATAAAAATAAATAACTTAATTAAATTTAATTGACTAAAATACTTATTCACGTAGAATTATTATTAAAAAAATAATATTCTATATTTTGAAAAAAGAAATGCACGTGAGTTTTTATCCCCTTATTATGACCACTAATCTTATCTCCATACCAAAATTCTACATCAAACTCGTTAATGTAAAAAGTATGGGAATGATAATTACGTAACTACAAGCGGATATAATTTATTTTTTGTTTGGTGTATTAGTATATTATTGTTGAATGAAAACCTATTTTCGCATTCATCGAACAGAAAATAAATAACTTGGTTGAACTTGGTTGATTAAAATAAATGTTCATTTAAAATTATTATATATTAATTTTTATAATTTTATCAAATTTTTCATTAAATTTTTATATATTTTTTTCAATTAGATTTTATTATTTAAAATAGCCCTTGAAATTTGAGATTGGCATCCATTTGGCCTTTCAAATTTCAGGAGCCTCAAATTGCACTTTGAAATTTTAATTTTTTACCCAATTTAGCTCTTTTGTCCATCTCTATTAACACTTAACAGAGTGCCAAGAATCAGTTATCTCGGGTGGCAAAATTTGTTTAAGTCTCATTTTAGCCCCTGAATGTGAATGAAAAAGGAAAAAAAAATTCATATATGGCTACTGCTACAAAAATGGTATAATGCATATTCATGCTGAAATAAACCCGTTATTAGCAATTAAAAATCCAAATTTTCAAAACTAAAAGTAATGACAAATCAACCAGCAAGAAAAGAGGTTAGAAAAATCATCTACGTTTGAATTGAAGGCAAATGATTTTAAGAGATTCTATCCAATTAAAGGTCTGAAGATGCACATGCAAACTTTCAGCTAATAGGGACAATTCCTCATCAATTGATAACAGTTGGCTGCACAAGGATGGGGTAAACAAATTTTCTTGTCTATTTTTCAGGTAGCTGCATATATACCATAACTCAAATAAAATCTTAGCAGATTTAGAACCCTCAATCGATCTCTCTTCACATTGAACCAAAGTCCATTATCTATACACAATAAAGCAAAAACAAATGACTTTTAAACATAAACCAAAGCAAACCCCCAAAACAGAGCACAAGGGCTTCCGAATAATGGGGAATTTATTAACCTTTCTTTGAAAGAATGGTGGTGCCAACGTTCTCCTCCTTTGCTCTAGCAACAGGGAGTGACAGCAACGCTGCTTGCGGAAGGACTTCAGCGGTGACGAAGAAGAAGCAGCAGAGTGTATTTTTGTGTTTTGATAAGACTTAAGGCTGCGTTTGGTTTCTGATATTGGGACTGAGATTGGGAGATTGAGACTGAGTATTGTGTTTGGTTTACAGAGACTGGAATTAAAATTTCAGTCTCAGTCTCCAGAATTTTAATATTTTCAGTACCATCAAATTGGAGGGACGGGGAGAGTGGGGACTGGGACTGAAATTTTAATAATATTTTTTTACTCAAATACCCTCCATTAATATTATAGTTTCCAATACTAACCTTTATTTCTGCTCCATTAACTTAGTTTAATCTCTATTTCTCCGTCTTTATCTCTAATTAATTTTAAACCAAATATGATACACAAACCTATTTTAGTCTCAGTCTCAGTCCCCCGGTCTTAGTCTCTCAGTCTCAGTCTCTCTCCCAAACGCAGCCTAAGAGAGAGAATCTGGTATGAGTTAAAACCGGCACAAGCTATTAATGGCGTCGTTTGATGAACTGGTGGTGTCAGTGTGACACTCTATTAACAAAGATAAACAGAATTAATTTGGGTAAAAAATTGAAATTTTAGGATGCAAGTTGAGACTCGTAAAATTTGGGGATCAAGTTGAGTAAGCCTCAAATTTCAGAATCCATTTTAAATATTTATTCTATTTTGTAATTAAATTCTTACAGTAATAAAAATGCTAAATATAAAGGAATGTTTCATTTCATGAAACTAATATACTATTTTTTAGGATACAATATTCAAAAAGAATATGCTATCATACAATAGAATATTTCATTATATTTAATATATGGATTTAATTATAAAATTCGATATGGTATAAGGATTTTATTATAAAAATATATATAAAGACGAAATTAAAAATTTGGTAAAATAATAAAGATTAACATGATAATTTTATTTTTTTTATTAATATTTTGTATTTCTTAACTATTACTAAAATAAATAAATTTAAAAGTTTACTAAAATGGCTACACATAGCGGGATTGTAGAACCTTATTAGATAAGGCATACATAACTTCACTCTTAAAAATATTTTTCATTTGATATTTTTCATTTTGTGATAAACCTCTGCTGCTAACCTTGGTTTTCCCAATGCCACAAGTGGTTTAGCTTTTGAAGTATCCCTTGCACATTCAGAGAGATCAATGATTTTCTCATTGGGTGGTGTATTCCAAGTGAATCCATGCACCAATCTTGCAAATAACATAATAGTAATTGTAGAACCAAGTGTGACTCCAGGGCAACCACGCTTTCCAGTGCCAAATATGAAAGTCTCTAAATTAGAATCAATTAAAGTTAAACTAGGCCTATCATTCATCAAGTGTCTTTCGGGGTTGAATTTCAATGGCTCTTTCCAAATTCTTGGGTTTTGACCAATACCCTGTCTCCTGATATGAACATGACTACCCTTTGGAATGAAGTAGTTAAACACTTTGGTGTCTTCCATGGCGACATGAGGAACGTTGAAGTCATCGATTGGGTGAAGTCGAAAGCCTTCTTTTATACATGCCTTTGCATAATTGAGATTTGGTAAATCTGATTCTTGCACTGTACGCTCTTTTCCAATCACATTGTCTAGTTCCTCTGTGGCCTTTTGAAGGAGCTTTGGTTGATTTAGCATCTCAGAGAATACCCATTCAACATTATTGTATGCATTATCTATTGTTGCTATCATAATTTCCTACAAACAATTTAAATAT
Source organism: Stylosanthes scabra (assembly GCA_036250425.1). NCBI lineage: Eukaryota > Viridiplantae > Streptophyta > Magnoliopsida > Fabales > Fabaceae > Stylosanthes > Stylosanthes scabra. The sequence goes on along the minus strand of JASCZI010122504.1, from coordinate 3,962 downwards.
TCATATTCATAACAATTATTATTATTATTATTATTATTATTATTATTATTATTATTATTATTATTATTATAAATGAATATAAAATAATTAACCATTTTATAAACTTTAAAGGAATTTAATTTATGAAACAAATTGACCATTAATAGATAAAAAAAAACTTGATTAGATTTTATATAAAAATAATTTGTTCACCTAATATTTTTCTAAAAAAATATTTTTATATTATTATACTCAAATATAATTATGAGATAAAATGTATTTTTATGCGAGAGAAACTAAGAGTTAGTTTGAATTGTTTTTTTTTAAAGAAAAAAGTACCTTTTTCTTTTAAAAAAATATTTTTCATCAAATATAAATCATTAGGATGCATTTTTCAAAAAATTACTTTTATTTAAAAAAATAAATAAACAATTTTCATTCATAAAATATCTTTTTAAATAAGACAGAAAAAAAAATATTTTTTTCAAAAAAAATCCAAATTGATCATAAATATTAAATTGAAAAATTAACTTTACCATAATTTGAGCTTTGATTTCCTCCGCACTCAAAAGTGGATTGTTGGTAGCATCTTTAAGAGATATAAGAACATCAAGCAAATCCTCTTGATTTGTCTTTGTCCCATTCCTCCATTGATGAATCCTTTCTTCAATGATGGGATCATGGTACTTCCTTATAGTATTAGTAGCCTCTTTCATTTCTTTCTTGTGACCATCCAAGTCTAACTCCCTCAACAATGAAACATAATCAGAAACAGAAAATGCAAAAAGGTACTTTAGCACAATCAACAATGCTTCAACATGTTCCAATTCCTCAGCACCTGGTCCTCCATCTTCTCTACCATTACCAAAGTACCTCTTGTTGAAGAGCAACCTCCTGATCAAGTTTCCGGCATAGTGTTTCCCTGCAAGCCTTATATCCACTAAGGCACTTCCATTCTTGCATTGGTTGTACACTAACCGGACAAGGTTGTCGGCTTCTTCAGCCCTTTTGTCATGTAGCCATTGAAGTCGAACCGGAGACACCAATTCATTGGTGATTAATCTTCTCATTTTCTTCGATTGTCCTTCGCATGGTGTTAGAGCCGCGGATAGGTACCCCAATGAGACATGCTCACTAGACCAATTCAATGGCCTTGATGCGAATCTAGCATTCTGCTTCATTAAAATCTCACGTGCAATTGAAGGGCTTGTCACCGGGATGACATGAATGTTACCTAAACGGATGCATGCAATTTCGGTGTTGAGATCATTCATGATGTTTTGAATCCATCTGAATGTGGGTTTGTTAGCAAGCATTTCAGGGAGGTTACCAACTATAGGCCATGGTTTGGGACCTGGTGGGAGCCTAGGCTTCTTTGATTTCTTGGTTGAGTCATTGTGTTTGAGGATTTTGATGTAGAGGGGCATGATGCAAAATAGCACCAGTAACAAGTAAATAATTGGGTGAGAAAGCATGATGAAGGTGAAAGATTCCAAGGCTTGGGAAGCTGGAACTTATTAATGGGGTTATTTTGTTAGACTTTCTAAAGGTGAACTAATACTAGTATGATATTTGCTATTTATAGAAAAAATATATTTTTGATGGTTGATTATCTAGCAGCATTGTTGTTATGAAAATTCAATTTAATTTGCATCACAAACTTTGGTTTGAGATATATACATCCGAAATTAATGATGATGACTATTATTTTTGTCACATGTTTTGTTCGATTCATAGTTTTTATTATTTTAAGGTAAATGTCATTTTTGGCCCCCTAACATTTGAAAAATTAATGAAAAATAGTAGATGCCAATACGATCTAATAATATTAGTCAATATTTTGGGAAGCACTTCATTTTTATTAAAAAAAAATTTGGTAGTCATAGATATACATAATCTTTTTTATTTTGATTTTTTATTTATTAATTATTATTGAATTAAATACATAATATCAAATATTATAAATATATATTTATGAGATGTTATTTACATGAAGTTATAAATATTATGATAAATATAATAACTTTAGATTATGACCATCTATAATTACTCTTTTATAATAGAGTAATGCTACGGAACCGACATCAGGGAGCCATTAGGGAGCCAATAAATCCAATTATAAGTTATCATCCGAAATTAAAAATTATTATCATCAGAAAATATACTCATGTGCAATTGAAGGACTTGTTACTCGAATGACATGGATGTTACCTAATTGGATGCATGCAATTTCAGTGTCGAAATCATTCATGATGTTTTGTATCCATCTGAATGTGGATTTGTTGGCTAGCATTTGAGGAAGGTTACCAACTATTGGCCATGGTTTGGGACCTGGTGGGAGCCTAGGCTTCTTTAATTTCTTGGTTGAATCATCATTGTGTTTGAGGATTTTGATGAAGAGAGGTATAATGTGAAATGGCATGAGTAAGAGGTACAAGATTACTAGTGAAATTGGGTGAGAGATGATGTTAGTAGAAGATTTCATGGCTTCGGAAGGAAGAATGAAGTTGAAATCTAAATTATGTGAATTATTGGTATGATCCTTGGTTGGTATAATGCATGCTATTATGAATAGCTATTTATATTGGAGCAGCATCCTTGATAGCACTCTAATAATGTATTTCAATGGACAATGGTGTCTAGCTAGCTAGTAATTGTTATACATTATATTATGGAATGAGAAAAAGTCTCCTCACCAATTAATGATTAATAATATATATAGCCATCAAGTTTAATTTATTTTGGCCATTAATCCTAAACATATTTAATTTATAGTTTAATATTACACTTGAACAAACTTTTATCAATATTGATGATTAAATGATGGCTAGAATAAATTAAACTTGATGGTCATATAGAATTCTTCTAAAAACAAAATTTTAAAATATTCATGAAATATATTTTAATATTAGATACATGAATTATGAATATCTCTCATAATTTAAGATAAGGGACGACAATTTTGATCGTTAGTGGTTACTAACTTACTGTCACTACTAGAAAAAAAAATTCGGACAAATTTTGAGACAAAATTAAAATAAATTTTAAATAAATTAGAAACAAAAAATATTTCTGGAACAAAATTTAGACAAATTTTTTCGTCTAAAAAACAATCGTTACTAATTTATATTTCGTCTGAAATTTCGTACGAAATATTTTTCAAACAATTTTTCAATAGATTTTAGAGAGACGTTTATTTGTCAAATTTCTACTTATTATGATGCATTTTAGACGGATTTCGAATAGATAATTTTGAACAAATTCCAGACAAAATCGGCGCAATTCAAAAATTGAACGGTTTATATCGAACCTTATCTAAGAATCGATCAACAACCTATTTGTCCACCCCTGGTCTAACCTATTTGTCATGGCTCTTTAGCACTTCGCATGTACACCATACTCCATCCTTATAAATTTATTTGATAAAATGTGGAAAGCATGATTCAAATCCATGACTATTAAGATGAGCTATGTAACGTCCCGATTTTCACTACGTCATGATCATAGCTAATTACCAAGAATTACTTTTCAGTGACTCAACCTATTTATTTATTTAGTTAATATGAGCCTGTCGTGTCGGTTTATAAGGAAATTCAATAACAAGTAATAAAGACAGTAAATAGTTAAATATTTAAACAAGCACACATAAATCATACATAAACACATCTCAAGTTAAGTATATATACAAACCATTGTACCATCATAATACATATCTAATACAAACATAATTTTATATATAAGTACAGACTCCAGACCACACAACACACCGAATCCTGGCCTATTCTGACAGCCCCTAATCTGGATCTCGGTCTACATAACCCATCAAAAGCCTATCCCTCAAAAATACTACTGGAAAAGAGGGAAAATACATCTAGCTGTCCCGACTTAATCACAAAATACGTAACAGAAAAGAGAACTGGAAATCATCATACGTCTGAGCTATCGGAGCTCACTGATCATTGCTCCCATCATCATCATCTGCA
>JASCZI010122503.1:552-12886 GCA_036250425.1 Stylosanthes scabra | reverse complement strand
CCTTAGAATTGTGATTGAATGTATACGTTGGCCCTCAAGGGAAAAACATCTCCGAAGCTCTTAACACTCCATTCATCATATTAATCTCAAGTAATATTTTCTGCACGCTGTTCTTATTTGTTTTCTCTTATTTTCGTGTTGATCACCACCATCCTCTCGAGTGACGCAGGGTTGACCTAGTGCAAATTTTGCCATTTACCCAGATACAATCCTAAAAAAAGAACAAAACATGTGCCCTTCAAACGAATGCATTACCTACCCTTGATTCCTAGGCTTCAAAGACTTTACTCATCCATGAGCTCCACTCCTCATATGACATGGCATTCTGAAAACCAAAGAAATGATGACCTTATGACTCACCCGTCGCATGGCAGGTAGTGGAAAGAATTTGATCATAAACCCCCTAGCTTTTCTGCTAAACCAAGGAATGTAAGACTTGGCTTGTGCTCTGACGGGTTCACCCCAAATATTCATTTTAGTATTCCTTACTCCCGCTGGCCTGTAATAGTAACCCCATACAACCTTCCACCTGATATGTGTGTAAAAGATCCTTACATTTTCCTTATGTGTGTCATTCCTGGTCCAGATAATCCAAAGGCCAAAATAGATGTATTCCTTCAATCGCTAATTGACAAGTTAAATCAGTTGTGGTCAGATGGTGTGTTAACCTATCATGTGTCGAGTAAGACTAACTTCATGTTCAAGGCCGCTTTAATGTGGACAATCAACGACTTCCCGACTTATGGGATGTTGTCCGATTGGATGACACAGGGGAAGTTGGCTTGGCCTATTTGTATGGAAGATTCAAAAGTTTTTCAATTGAAGTTCGTTGATAAGAAGTCATGGTTTGACAGTCATCGAAGGTTCTTGCTGGAAGATCATGTGTATCGTCGGAATAAAACTGCATTTAGGAAGAACATAGAAGATCTGAGCCTCCAATGAGATTAACTGGGGAAGAGACTTGGGCTAAGGTAAGGGACTATTCTCGGATAGTAGATATTGGTCGGGCAATACAATTTCTGGGGTACAGAGTTGAGCATAACTGGACTAAGCGTAGCATATTCTGGGATTTACCGTACTGGAAGGATCTCCTTGTGCGTCATTGCTTAGATGTGATGCATATTGAGAAGAATGTATCTGATAATGTTATCCACATTGTGATGGACAGTGAAACGACGAAGGATAATCATAAGGCAAGGCTAGACTTAGCAGAATACTGTAGAAGGCTTGATCTAAACCTAGTTGACATTAGAAACGGGAGATTTGCGAAACCAAAAGGGTGTTATGTGCTAACTTTAGAACAAAGGCAACAATTATATCGTTGGTTACAATAGTTGAGACTACCAAATGGTTATGCATCTGATGAGGAGGTTTTTGACGATAGTTTTCATGATAAAAAGGGTACCCTCATCAATACTTTTTCCACAAATTTGCTAGTGATTGACCAAGCTTTTTCATCTCTTGCATAATTGTGTCCTTAAATGATTAATTGTTAGATTAGCTTCCAAGTGCATAAATTGTTTGAATCTTCTCCCATTTGGTGCCTTGATGTGTGTGTTAGTGGATTTTAGGCCCAAAAGTGGAGAGAAGGAGCCCAATGGAAGCTAAGGAGAACAAGGAAAGCAAGGAGAATGGACAAAAAGCCAAAAAAGCCTAAATCTGCCTTGACCGCGTGGCCGCACCCTCTGCATGGTGCGCCCGCGCCATCCTTACTTAATGGGGAAGTTTTCCGTTGGTGGTGCGCCCGCGCGACCCAGATGGCGTGCCCGTGCCACCCTATTTTGTAACGCCCACGACAATGACGATCGCGCGCCCCCGCGGTGGAGGTGGCACGCCCGCGCTACGACAGCAGAATGCACTTAAATGAAGGCTATTTTGGGGATTTCATGTTTCCGGGCCAAGGCCCATCCATTTCTCAAGCCCAATTTGACCTATATGGGGGGAGAACAGCTGAAGACACAACAAGCATTCACTCATTTTTATCAATTTTAGCCTTATAATAGTTTTAGGGAGTTTTTGGGAGAGTTCTCCATCTCTCTCATTTTCTCATAGTTTCTCTTCTTTGTTCTTCATCTCTAGGAACCCCATCATCAACCAAACTCTTCTTTAATTACTTTTTTTGTGTTTTGATTTGTGGATACTTGTTCTATTTCAATAAATGCAATTCTAGTTCTTCTTCTATTTTGTTCATCTTTACATATTGCTAGTTCTAGTTTATTTCTTGTTTATCTTATGATCTCTTGCCATTTTATGCTTCTCTTGCTATTGATTGTTGATTTACTTGTTGATTTGCTCTATTTATCATCTTGTTAGTTTATTTCCATATTTGTTAGCATGTCTTTATTTCTTACCCACCAAGTGTTTGATAGTTTGTTTACTATAATTATAGAGTAGTGTTCTTGTGCTTTGGTCATGGGTTGAGGTGTGGATGATCTTAGCCACTAATCCCTTAGGAAATGATGGGTTAATCCCTGGGTTAAAACTGTTCTGTTGACGTCGGGCTTTCGCTAGTGTCAGTGAGTCCTTAATGAGGTGAACTTGAAGGATTTATTCAAGTTCCAAAGACCTAGGTCCGTCACACTAGAGTATGAGAAGCCTAGGACTTGCGGGACGGTGTTAATTCCACCAACTCGACCATTTGACAGAGTGTGGCTACACGGGTTACGTGACAACCATACATACTTGGGATTAGTGGTGTTCATAGGGACACACAATACGTCGATCCAAGACCAAGCACCTTTTATTATCAGTTTTCTCTCAATCTCTCTTTTGCTCTCTATTCTCACACGCACACAATTGCAATCCCCATTTTCTTAACAGCCAAAGTTGGCACATGCGTTAACTCGTTGGGAGAACGACCCAAGTCCTGTACTCGGTATTTTTAATCTGGTTGCAAGCTCTTGTGACACTCTTTTTTGACTGAACGTTTTTAGCCCGTATTTATAACTTGCTTGGGTTTCGCTACGACGATTTATCTTTCGTTCTCACGAACGCAAGGGAACCCCGAACTAATCTTGTTTACGACGCCTAGAACGACTCTTTCAAATGGTGTCGTTGCCGGGGAATTAAACATGTGCGCCCGATTTTGGTTGTTTGTAAATATGTGGATGCTAAGATATATTCCTAATCCTGACTTGCTAGACCTTGATTCTGAAATTGAAAGAACGCTTAGGCGTGCAAGGAAAGTAAGGAGGCGGATTGAGTTTGAGAATTCTTTGCATTCTCAAGATGAAAATCTAGCTGCCGAAGAAACTTTTGTTGACTCTTCTCTCTGACTCTGAATCTGAGAAATTCTTTTCTCCTACTTACGCAGGTACCCACATTATGGCAGAACCACAAAGAGTTACCTTGTGGCAAATGGGCGGAGCCAGTGTGGATCTTGAAAATAAACCAGTGCGTTATCCCGAGCTGAATGAGAACTTTGAATTAAAGACTGATTTGATCCATCTTTTGCCCAGATTCCATGGGATGCCTGGAGAAGATCCCATAAAGCATTTGAAGGATTTTTATGTTATCTGCGCCACCACTCAAAGAACTGGCGGAGACGAAGATGCCATTAGAGCCTTCGCCTTCCCTTTTTCTTTGGAGGGACGAGCCAAAGATTGGTACCATACCTTCTCGGGCGAGATAACTGCAGAATGGTCCGCGCTCAAGAGGAAGTTTCTAGCCCACCATCGAAGATAAACTCCATTAAAAAAGAGATCTCTGGCATCACTCAGTTGCATGGGGAGACGCTGTTTGAGTATTATGAGCGTTTCCAGAAGTTGTTAACCTCGTGTCCACACCATGCTATCTCCGATCTGTTGTTGATCAACTATTTCTTTGAAGGGCTTACTCCGACGGACAAGGCTATGATCGATGCATCTGCGGGAGGGGCTCTCATGAACAAGACTCCGGAGGAAGCATTGGAGTTAATTGAATCAGTGGCGGACAATCATCAATGTTTTAAGACAAGAGCTACTTCAAGTACCAGAGGCGTGTACGAGATTGCACCTTCGGAAACTACATTGTTGTCAAAGTCTTTGGCCGACATAGCTAGCATGTTTCGAGAAATGAAAGAAAACCAACAAGCCACTCCAAAGCTCCTAACCCAACCATCTCAAAGCTCTCCACCACCACAAGTTCTACCCAAGCATTGCGGGATTTGTTCATGTAATTCATATTATACTGATGAATGCCCGCAATTGCAAGAAGATAATGTCATTGCATCCTCTCACAACTACTATAATGGATCCGCACCAAACCGCCAATACCAACAACAATCTCAAGGGTGGCGTGATAATCAACAGGGGCATTGGAACTCCAACCAACAACCTCAATACTGCCAACCCTACAACAATAACAATCCACCACAAAATTCCTAAAACTCAAAATACCAACCTCCACATAGTAGACAACCATACCTATCAAATACCAACTCCCAACCTTCTTATGAAGACGCCATCCGAGTTGTCAATAAGAGAACAAAGAAATAAAGAGATCGCTAAAAGAACTGAAGCTCAAATCTCTCACCTCACCGATTTAGTGACTAAATTTGCAAATCAAGTGCTCCCAAGTACCTCAACTCCACCACCACCACCTAACCCAAGTCCTCTTCCTTCTCAACCTCTCCCTAATCCTAAAAGAGGAATCAATGTAGTCGAGAAAGGAGATGAGGAAAAGGAAAAGAGAAAAGCAAGAACCGAGTGGTTGTTGGAACTACTTGCAAAGGCAAATGATATGGTGGATCTCGACGATGAGGATTGGTGGGACGAATCGGATGAGGACGATGAGGAAGACTCGAAGGATGAGGATGAAGAATGGGAGATTGAAGAAGAAGATGAAGTGGAATTGAAGGTTGAAAAAGAAGATGTGATCAAGGAAGTGGTTGAAAAAGAGCAAACAGATGAAACTCCTTCAGAGAAGGACATAATTGTTGAAGATTGTGGAAAGCTTTGCTTGGCCACAATATTCGAAGGAGACGAAGGGCACAAGCCAATTCTTCCAGTTAAGAGTGAAGATCTCGGACTTTGTTTGGTGACATGTGAAGTGCGGGGAATCAACATTTGATGCCTTAGCATCTTTCTGGATTTCTTTAACCAAATCATACCCAATTCCTTAATATATTTGTTTATGATTTCATAAAAATAGTAAGAAATAGGTATAAATTGTGTATAAGTAAATAAATGTGATACTTTGATGAGTTTGTTGATTATTTTCAGGAAAATTGACTAAAGAAGCAAGAAAACAAGAGAAATCAGCATTGGAGCACAAAGTACAGGCGTCGGATCCAAAGTCAAGGCGCCTATGATGCTGATCAGTTTTTCCAAGCATGACCTTTGTTCCCTAAATTCGGAATATCTTGAGCTACAGAACTTCAAATCATCTGATTCCAATTGCATTGGAAAACTTACGTCCGGGGCTTCGATTTTGTATATAAATTTCTATGGTTGACAATTGATTTGAGCCTGGAACAACCCTAGGAAAGTTGCAGCAGAAGAGATGGACGACCAGGCGCCCAGAAATCACGCCCAGGCGCCCAAACCAGCGCCCAAGCGCCCAAAAAAGTAGCATCCAGGATCTCAGCCCAGTTTCCAGCGCCCAGACACCCCGACTAGCGCCCAGGCGCCCTTCAGCACTAGCCAAGCACCCAGAATTGACGCCCAGGCGCCAGAATTGATGCCCAGGCGCCAGACTTGATGCCCAAGCGCTAGACATCCACGCCTAGGCGTGGGAACTGCCCCAAGCTCAGGAACAAAGTGTCAGACACACGCCTAGGCGCCAGAATTAATGCCTAGGCGTGGGAAACCTGACTTAGCACCTTGGCTCTTCAAACTCACGCCCAGGCGCCAGTTTTTGATGCCTAGGCGTGAGTTCTGCTGTCTATTTACAGAATTTGTAATTTTAAAGTGTAATTTCATTTATGTATCATTTGTATTTCATTTAACTTATGTAAAATCTATAAATAAGTGAAAATCAATCAATGTAAGACAGTTAGTCAATTTTACTTCGAGATTTCTCTCATAGCTAAAAGATTGATTCCATTTAGATATAGATTAGACTCTTTGTAACATTCAAGCAATTAAGAAGTATTATTCAGTTTTTACATCTCTCTCTTTCTCTCTCTAGTTCTTTGAATGTTCATACATTCAAGAATCATCTTCATAGCTTTCATTCTTCAAAGATTCATTGTTCTAATGAATTCAAGATTCACCTTCAACATTTCTCTTGAGTCATTCATGATCATGAGTGGCTAAACATCTTAGAGATTGAGGAGGAGGAGCTCTATTCATCATTAAGCTATTGGATTAACCACACATTCCATTCAAAATCTGTATGTTCTACATCAAATCCAAAGGATTCTTCTATTTCATGGATTCAAGAATCAAGTGCAACCGAGAGGTATAATTGATTCTAACTTGGTTTAATCTCTATTCTAGATTGTGAGTTTAAACATATCATTAAATGGTTTATGAATGTTGTTGTTGATGTTTGATTGTATATGTGACATAAAATCTGGTTGTGCATTAACATTGATATCATAGACTTGTTCAAGAAGCATCCTTCACATTTGTTCTTTGCATTAGAAATGATGAATTGAATGAGTGTGCACTTATATGAATCTGTAATTTTTTATCACATAAATGATTGATTCGTTTCTTGTTTGATTCTTTGTCATGATTTCTTTAAAGATTTAATTTACTGACGAGTAATTGAATCTTTCTTGTTTTGAATTGTTGCATTTGAGAAAATAGGCATTCAAACATATTTCAAGAATCATTCCATGTTTCATCATGTGACTTAGAGATGAGCATGTGATTTAATGTGCATTAGAATCTTTAATAATCTAATAGGGTTTGTATGAGATTTAATATGTGACATATTAATTCTTTCCATGAAATCTTGTTGATTGTTGTTGATTTGAATCATGATGTATGTATTATCTCTTTTCTTGTATTAATTAGTCAAGAGATTGATGATTAATTAGGATAAAGATGAAACTAGATCACTAAGAGATTAGGATTTAGTTATATTAGGATTCATTTTGATTTGATAGTAATTGTAAAAATTGAATGGTAAAATCTGGTTTATGAAGTTAGTGATGAATATCTCCAATTCCTTGATCTTGCTTCTTACATTTGCATTTCCTCTCTTTCTTGATAATTGATTTAGTTGATTAGTAGTAATTTGTGTTTCTTGAATGCTCTTTTGTTGTTGCATCATTCTTGTTTGCTTCTTTCCTTAGTTTTCCATTAATCTTTGATTGATAAATGGATCTACTTAGAGAAACCGGTTTAAGAGTATTGCTTGATCCACCTTTCTTCGAAGGAACGATACTCACTCACAAGTGGTATTACTTGATCCGGTGCACTTGCCGGATTGTAACGAAAGAATTCATCGCATCAAGTTTTTGGCGCCGTTGTCGGGGAAAGGTTTAGATTAACAATATCGTGTTAATTAGTTCTTTGAGATAGATCTTTTTACTTCTTTTACTGGTTTAACAAAGGACTTCCTTCACTGTGACGCTAGAAGTTCCTATGTTTTTGTTTGTTGTTTGTTTTAGCTACTTGTATACAGGGAAACCGAGACAAGCAATCAATACAATTTGATCCAGAAATTGAAAGAACAGTTAGAAAATTAAAGAAACAAGCAAAACAAAAGCAACAATAATCTGCCAAAAATCAAGAAGACTTAGAAGTTGAAGATCAAATAAGCATGGCAGCAGAAAATCCTAATGTAGATACAAGAACTCTTGGAGACTTCACTATTCCTAGCACAACAAGTTGTGGTAGTAGCATTGTTAGACCAGCAGTGAAAGCTAACGACTTTGAGCTGAAACCATCTCTCATTCAGCTTGTGCAACAAGGTCAATTTTATGGCAACTCCCAAGAGGATCCAAATCTACATATTGCAACTTTTCTGCACATATGTGATACTTTAAAGTGCAATGGAGTGACAACAGATGCTATCAAGTTTAGGCTTTTTCCTTTCTCTCTTAAGGACAAAGCAAAGCAATGGATTAATTCACAACCCCAAGAAAGCATTAGAACTTGGGATTATCTTGTAAGCAAGTTCTTATCAAAGTTCTTTCCTCCTCAAAAGCTAGCCAAGTTGAGACATGATATTCAATCTTTTGCACAAAAGGATAATGAGTCCTTATATGAAGCATGGGAAAGATATAAAGAAATGATTAGGCGTTGTCCTACTAACATGTATCTGGAGTGGTTGCAGCTCCAAAATTTCTATGATGGACTTTCTAGCACTTCAAGGATCTTGTTAGATTCATCAGCTGGTGGCTCTTTGCAACTTAAAACACCAGCAGAAGCTATGGCTTTGATTGAGTTAGTGGCGAATAATCAATACATGTTCACCTCTGATAGGTCAGTCAAGAGGGGAGTCATGGAAGTTGATACCATGGATGCACTACTAGCTCAAAACAAAGCAATCACCCAACAGCTTACTATATTGAACAAGAAGATGGAGAAACTAGAAGTTGCAGCTTTGGGAACTCCAACAGAGGCACCCATTGCATGTGGTCTTTGTGGAGGTCCCCATGAGAATCATAATTGCAGCCTCATCAAGGAAGACCAGCAAGTAGAGCAAGCAAACTACTTAAACCAGCAAAGACAGCCCTATAATGACCCCAATTCCAACACTTACAATCAGGGATGGAGGAATCACCCTAACTTTGGTTGGGGAGGAAACCAAAATCCAAGGAATCATAACTTCCAAAATCGTGCACCATTCCCTCCTCAACACAGACCACCATACCAGCAACCACCATTTCCACCACAAAATAACTTACCACTACCACCTCAACCTAAGCCTCAACCAAATTCCTTCGAAACAGCCTTGGAAAAGCTTACTTTGACAACCACTACTTTTGTTCAAACCACAAACAACTTCATTGAAGAAGCAAGAGCAACTTTCAAAAATCAGGAATCCGCTATTAGGAACCTTGAGACTCAAGTGGGACAAATAGCAAAACAGTTTTCTACAACGCTGCCTAATGCATTCCCAAGTGATACCCAAGTGAATCCTAAAGGGGAATGCAAGGCAGTCACTCTTAGAAGTGGAAGAGCTCTTGAAGATGTCACAAGTAAGCCACATAGGGAAGCAGAAAAACCAGCAATTCAACCACTAACAAAGGAGAAGAACAAGGAGAACAACATTCCCTTCCCTCAACAACTAAAGAAAGATGTCAAGGACAACCAGTTTTCTAAGTTCCTTGAGATTTTTAGGAAGTTGGAAATCAATATTCCCTTTGTTGAAGCATTAGAGCAAATGCCCCTCTATGCTAAATTCATAAAGGACTTGATCTCAAAGAAGAGGAATTAGAGAGAAGAGAAAACCGTTCAACTTGGAAACAATTGCAGCGCGATTATTCATGGTAAATTGCCCCCAAAGTTGAAGGATCCAGGCAGCTTTCATATCCCTTGCACAATGGGGAATCTCACCATTGAGAAAGCACTATGTGACTTAGTCTCAAGTATCAATTTGATGCCTTTATCCTTCATGAAGCTGCTAGATATTGAAGAGGTCAAGGAAACAAGGATGTGCATTCAACTAGCTGACAAGTCACTTAAGTATCCTTTTCGTGTGGTAGAAAATATACTTGCTAAAGTAGGAAAATTTATTCTCCCTGCTGATTTTGTTATTTTAGATATGGAAGCTGATTGCCAACCGTTAGTCATACTAGGAAGACCATTCCTAGCAACAGGGAGAACTCTCATTGATGTGCAAAAATGTGAATTAACCTTTAGAGTACATGATGAGAAGATGGTAATCAATGTATTCCAGGCCATGCAATATCCGGAGGAAGAGGATGCTAAAGAGTGTATGAGAGTTGATATCATAGACCAACCAATTAAGGACATTCAAGAGGAAGAACCATTGCTGAAATATACTACAAAACTAGAAGTAAGGTTGGAAGAATTTGATGAAACTAACCAAAAAACTGTTTTGCAGGAACAAGATGATGCAGCTCCAAAAGAAGAGCCAAAAATGGAGCTAAAGTCTCTACCATCAACTATGAAATATGATTATCCAACCGAACTTGCTAACACAGCCCATACCTATAAGCAGAAAAAGGGCCACCAGATAAGAAGAACCATCCAAAGGCTCAAAAATAGACTTATAGAATCAAGCATGTGCTACCAATAGAAGCTAGCTTCAAATATTATGATCCACCATGAAGATGGAGAATTTTGTCAAGCTAATAAAAATAAAAGAGCCCTTGATGGGAGGAAAACCATTTTATTTATCCATTTTTAATTAAGTTATATTATGAATAATAATACATTCTAATCTTATTCAAGCTTCAGGGTGATATGCAGAATTTGCAGATAATTCTGCAGTTTGAAAGTGTACAAAGAGGAAGGGAGTCATTAATTATGTTGTGTTGCAGATTTTGAACAAGCAATGATGATTTTGCAGAGTTTTCTGACTAACAGAACTGGTTATTTAATCAAAACCTAAGTTTGGTGTTGCACCAACTTGGGAACTAAGTATATAATACCAAAATAAGTTTGGTGTTGGAAATTTACATATCTTGACATTAGTTCTGTTTGTTTATTGTCAAATTTGCATAATTCTGCATCTATACTCTGTCATTAGTTCCATTTTATGCATACACATCAGTATGACTGCATCTACGAGAAAATGACATGAATTCTGCATTTACATTAGTGATGATACTATATTTGTTCATATTGAAAAAACCAAACTAAGTTTGGTGTCATACAACATACATATTGCCTCTCGTCATAATCTGTTTCAGACATTGAACCAAATTAAGTTTGGTGTTGCATCTCATGTTCATCTTATTAAAATTGCATTTTAAACATGATCACATGTCAATCGATTGCATTAGAACATGACATTGCATCTTAGAACAGAGTTATAAGCTTATTGCACTTTTCTGCATATTTCTGCAAGCACACATGCTAACCAACGCCTATGCGTACATACTGGCGCCTAGGCGCCAACCCAACACCTCCCCAATATTACTCCAATGCCTAGGCACCAACCTTGGATGCCTAGGCGCTGGTTTTAAGCTCTGGAAGCAAGGAAATGGGCGCCCAGGTGCTCAACCTTAATGCCTAGGCGACCATGTGTTTTTGTGAGTTTTTCAGCATGACCTCTATGGACTACAATAGGAATAACGTGAGCTACCTAGCTTCAAATGATGTGGTTCCAGCTACATTGGAAAGCTAACATCCGGGGCTTCGCATCGGTATATAATAGTCTATAGTGGACAATTGGTTTGAGCCCTGAAACACCCTTAGAAAGTCAGCACAGAAAAGTTGCGCGAAAGACCAACGTCCAGGCCCCCAAAACTGGCGCTTGAGCGCCTGGGCGCCCACATACACTAGCACACAACCTCACTATTCTAGCCCCATCCACCAACGCCCAGGCGCCCAAAACTGGCACCTGGACGCCCAAACTTAGACCACACACCCAACATCACCCTTGCCTCCCCTCACACTCACTCACCAAGCACACACACACCCACACAACACACACGGACGCACCCATACACAGACTCACTTGCACAGACTCCCACCAATGCCTGGGCACCCAGATTGGCGCCTGGGCATCCGAAATCATTACATTTCCCCAACCTCTGCTATTTATTCTAAATTATTCATTTCATTGTATTCATTTATTACATTCATATTCACACACTAAGTTTGATGTTACCACACCAAGTTTTGTGTCCCACTGATTTGGATTTCTCATACTAATAATTTCATCCATTTTATGTTTCTAGTTGCTTGAGGACAAGCAACCTCTAAGTTTGGTGTAGGCAAGCTCATCCCTCACTTGATTATGGCAGTTTTTGGCCACCAAATCTATCACACCAGTAAGAAGAGCCTTCCCAACTAAATGATGAACAAATGGCAAAACCAGAAAGTAGAAATCAGGTCGTCTAGTTTCTTCACCCACCTCTTTCTTAGCATTTTCTGTTGTTTATATACATGTATGTGACGCATGAGCATCTTTAGAGGTTTTCTAGGATAAATCATACTCAATTCTTTGTGATATTAATGCAATAATTTATGAAAAGCAGCCAAATTTATATTATAATTGTAATTATGTTATATGCAAGGTACTTTGATGTATTTTTATAATTATTGTAGGAAAAATAGGTTGAAAAGATGAAAAAGATGGAATCTGCAACTTAGCGTCAGGAGCAACTAAGCCCCTCACGCATATGCGTGAAGGGCAGCCAAGAGCCCACGCATATGCGTGGCATACATCACTAAGGCTATGTTCGGAATTCAAGGTTCCACGCATATGCGTGGACATCAGTCAGCAACTCACGCATATGCGTGAGTTAAGAGCATCAAGC
>JASCZI010122488.1:784-13013 GCA_036250425.1 Stylosanthes scabra | reverse complement strand
TAATCGGCTGCAATCATAAGATAAACAATAAATAAACCCTTAATTCACCATTGATCATAAATCCTACGCTGCTTAATTTTAATATAATCCTATGCTTAGTATAATCATACCCTCATTCGCATGCAGATAATACTTAGGCTCTAACTCTCACGTAATTTAAATTCTAAATTTAACAACCGTTTTATTCCTACAGCTCTACAACACTTTCACTGAAAAAGTTCAAATGTGATACTGACACTAATAAACTAATCTTATTTCTAATCTCCACTCAGATATTCATAACATCAAATTATCCAACATGCCGAAACTGACTAAAGCTAACCATAATAATTACATTTAACTAAGTCATAATTATACGGCTAACAGTCTAAAATATATGTAAAGCTAAATATAGATATATAATTGTCGCTACAAAGCTATATCATACACACAATAACATAAAAATATTCAGATACAATATCAGCTTATTTTATTAAATTTTACACGTACCTCTCTATTGACGTTCTTGGAAACATGCGCAATGCTATCGAGACGATACATAACATTCCTATCCGCGGCGGCGATCTCCTCCAACGTTGGTTGAGCCATCACCCTATTTCTCTCTTCCTTCTCTCTATCTCTCACTCTCTCCCTCTCAAACCAAAGCTGATAAATGGAGTGGGGTGCCACGGATTTTGAGCCTTTTATAATGGCCAAAATCCGTGGAAGGCTGCAGGGGTTTCCTTCAAGGTGGTCTTGCTCAAAAACCGTGGAAGCCTCAAGCTGTTTTTGAGCATCTTGTTTCATGCAAAAATCGTGGGAGGGGTGCCACGGTTTCTGCCAAGTTTGTCCAAGATGCACATGATCCGTGGGAGGGGTTCCACGGTTTCCAAAAAAAGCTTTAGCCTCCCACGGATCTCATGGAATAAGCCTTTCGGTGTAATTGAATCATATTTGACAGAATAGTATAGATGGATAATATTTGGGGCCAATTGATTTAGTTCAGTAACTTGTCCTAAAACTATTGATAATCAAGATTTTTTCTTTTATTTTAAGATAATATATATGCATCTATTCCAATAAAAATTATTTTTTTTTATTGTGATTTAAATTTTTTTTTGCTAGATTTTATTACTTTTGTGCTTAATGAACCTATTAGTTGTAAAAATAGTTTGATAAATATATAGATGTGTACACCTAGATTTACCATTTATTTTAATTTTTCAAAAACAAAATTTGCTAAATTAATTAATTCACTTAAATAGAGTTGTAATTGTCATTCTTTTCTTACCAAAAATAAAATTGTTGACATTAGGTGGCTAGGATTATATTGGCTTGATTACGGCCTTACAGCTACAGGTGTTGAATTTTAATTGATTTGGACTATTGAATATGTAGATGAGTTAAAATTTGGATAAAAATAAAATTAGTTTTTCTGATTTTGTCTTTTTGTTTTTTAAAAGAAAATATTGTCCATTGTTTAAGCATTTTTTGTTTTGGATTACTGATATAGAAAAAATATAAGTAATTAATATTTTTTTAATTAATAAATTACTAAAAAATAGAATATTTACAATTATCGTTTATAGAATCTCTATAAAAAAAAAAACATTTAAAATTTAAAGCAACCAACAATTAATTTTATATTTTTTATAAACAAAATATTCAAAACCTAAAAAAATAAAATATCTAATTTAAATTATTAATTAATATTAACTTAATTTTTATTGGACACATGCTATTATTAATTTTCATCTTGTTACCCTCACGTTAGCTTCAACCAGATCCAATCTAATTCTCGGAAACTTGAACACACGTGATGATTAGTTTTTCCTTTTATATTTAGTTTTTTTCCCAAAATATTATAGAATAGATGAATAATCAAATTTATGTGTGACAAAATAATTTTAGGTGATGTTAAATATGGATTTTTATTTATAATGATTAAGAAAGGGATGATTTTTTTTCATCTTTAGATTCTGTTTTAAGGGAAAGACTAAAGAGAAAAAGCGAGTGAAGTATTTTAGTAGTTGGTGATATTTCATGACACATGAAATAGTATCACCTTATAGTAGTCATAATTTTTTTTGATAAAATAGTAATCATAATATTATGAGAAAGTATTTGAAAAAAAAACATATTTGAGAGTCAATATATTTAATGATGATAATGATAGATGAGTTACGAAGGATAATTCATATATTTAATTATTTTTATTATATTTGTATGATAATATTTTTTGAATGATAATTTTTTTTATTTTAAATGATAATTTAATTATTAACTCCCTAAAAACTCTTTAATATTAATTATATAGCACTATTGTAATATTATATTTCCCTTTTGTTTTGTTTTTTTGTTTTTTGGTGACTTTCCCTTTTGTTTTTATAAATAGCATAATCTACATAGTGGTTGAAATTAGATTTTTTTTTTCTTCTAAGTGAAAGTATATTAACAATGATTTTTCATAAATAAATGCTATATGTCTTCAGAGATTTTTGCTTCCTTCTTTTCAAGCATAGGCTTATCTAATGATTAATTTGATACTTCATATTTCATGAGAGCAAACACGCAAGCACATCTATATTGTTGTTGTGATCTTTTACCAACTTCCTAAAAGACATATCTTCACTATTGTTATTATTATTTTTTTATTTTTTGGACGGGATTGTTATTGGTATTCTTAATAGAAGAAAAAAATTAGGGAGCCAATACATTATAATCGATAGAGAGCTAATATATAGTTAAGATAATAATCTTATAAATTTTGGATGATAACTTAATCTTAGATATATAAGTTACGGATAATAACTCATATAAATTTTGAATGATAATTTAATTATTAACTTCTAATGGCTCCCTAATGTTAGCTCTCTAACATTATTCTATTTACAATAAGAAAATTGGTTACATGATATGGGAGAAAACCTAGACAACAAAAAAAAAGAAAAAATCCAAAATGATTGTAATTACTAACTATTGTCCTATTTGTGCAACCTAGGACCCTATAATTAGTGATATGGCTGGCAAAATAATATTTTTTTTAAGTGTTTGAAAATATTCTCAAGTTACCTTGGCCTGATAAACACATAAATAGTTAGATTTTTTTTATACTCAAATCTCAATGAAAATATAATACTCAAATAATTCTAATTAAAAAAACCTATAAAGAAAAACCACACGCATACACAAGATTATTTCTTATTATTGGATATAGAAGTTGATGACTACAATTTATATATGCACCAGTGCACCACATTGAATTTACCGAGGTGAAACTTGTAACATCAACTTCTTTAATTTAAACTAATAATATGCACAAGAATGATGTTAGGCATACACTAAAATTAGTCATCAAATCAGCCATTAATATAAAATACATATTGAAATATAAAATATATCTTAAAAGTAAAATAAGTTAAATTACATATATATTTTATATTTTAATGTATATTGTATGTTAACAATTAATTTGATGGCTAATTTTGGTATGCATATAAAACTTTTGTATCGGCCTATAGTTGGTTCTGGGTTGTTTTCAATAATAAGATTAGAGATTTAGATTTTAGATAGAGTCAATGAGCCATCAGTTTTGAAATCTCAGGAGCGTATGTGCTTTGATTTTTTATACTATGTTTGGAGTAAAGGACAAAGTTGTCCTCTTCTTCACGTGCATTAAGTCGTATTAGGTGAGGACAAATCTGGAAAAGCGAGCAGATTAATAGAAGAAACCTAAGAAGCCGTAAACATGGTCACATGGTTCCGCATTGCATGGAACAAAACCTAATTATATTTTCCACGTAAAGACGAAAACGGTTGGTTACAAGTTTTGCTTACCAAAAACATTATTAGGAAATTACCATATTTGTCTTCTACTATATATCTTCAACCTTTTTCTTTTCGCTTTATGAGTATAACACTAATTTAAATTTCAAACTATATGCAGAATGAAGGAATAACGTGGGGATACTCAAAAATGAATCCGACAAAAACATATTTCCCTCGTTGATTAAAGATAGGATAAATTTTCAGATCAGATCTTAATTATTTTTAATTTTCTTATATATGATCCATATATATGAGAGATAAAAACTTTTCGCAGAGAAAAATAATAATTCTAGTTATATATTTATTTTGCCTAAATAAGTTATTTATTTATGTTAAATAGAAGATTATTTTGATATCAAGTATAAATTTATTTTAGTGCTATTTTTTATACTATTTAACATTTAAATAATTTTTTGTTTAGCATGAAAATTGATTATACTTCATTAGCTAAAATAGATGTATAAATAGCATTATCCAAAAAAATAATAATTCTACATATATATTTATTTGGATAATGTTAGATATACATCTAATTTATCCAATCAAATTCAATCAATTTATTTATTTTTATATTGAATAAAATATATTTTAATATTAAATAATATAAAAATAACATAGAAACAAATTTTTATTCGATATGAAAATGAACTTTGCTTTAGTATAAAAAATAAATAATTTGATTGGACTTAGTTACGTAAAATATATGTAGATATAGAATTATTGTATTGTATTTTTTATTTACATTTAGTAAAATAATAATAATTGACTAAAGTAACATGTATGTTGCAATGAAAAATTCAAAAAATAGTAAAGAAAAGATGTATATCTAAATTGGGCGCCACATATGTAAGTCTTTCTAACTGACTCTCTCTCTTTCTGTTTCTGTTTCTGTTTCCTTTCTTTTCCATCCTAATAATTTCAATCACAATCACCAACGAAATCTTCGCCATTCTCTCCGACATTAACACTTGATTCATCCATTTCCTTTTTAATTTCACCAAATATATTTCATTAATGAATTAATTTAATTCACTAATTAATTGATTAAGCTTATAAATATACGTCCCAACCCAAACTCATCTGTCTTCATTCTTTTTTCCGGGAAAATCGATTAACAAACATTTTTCCATTCCCTGAAACCAAAAAGGGAGAGAAGCGGGGACGGGATTCGACGCTGTAACTTCAACGAAGATTCTTTCTGGTTCGTGTCGAATCCCCAATTCAACCGCATTCTCTCTCGCTCTCTCTCTCTCACATTCAATTCAATTCAATTTAATTCGTTTGATTCAATTATTTTTTCTTCTTTTTGTTTTTTTGAATTCTTTTGTTTGCTTCATTGATTTTTACCCCCGTCTTTGTTGAGGTTCGTCGTCTTCTTCAATCACGGTGAGGAAACGGTGACTCCACTGCGGAAAAACACCGAAATTGTAGCTACTAGCCTTTGAAACAGAGGAGGAAAAACAAAAGAGGGAAAGAGAGAGAGAATGATGGAAGAAGAGTTTGAGGAAATTGAGGTGGAATACACGTGCCTAGAAGAGGATGAAATTGATCCAACTTACGAGTTTGAAGCTCCTCAGTTCTGCGATTTCTTACGTCCCGAGACGCTTTTCGATGATGCTGAAGCAGAGCAATGGTTCGAAACCGCTCAGAGTCATGATCCTTCTCGTAAGGATTTCCTCGAATATGATCCTTTTATTTTTCATTTCTCTTTCGTTAATCGCGATGTTGTGTTTATATTTTTTTCTTTTTCATAGCATTGAAAATTGTATATTGCAGAAGTAAAATTTTGAATATAATTTTTTTTGTCTTCGTTTTTGTGTAGCATTTTTGCTGAAGTTTAAATGGAGACCACCGGCTGGAATAAAAACTGCTAAAGAAAAAGTTTCAAAAGCTTCAGACAATAATGGCAGAGGTTCAGTTATTCCCTCCTTTTGTTCTTTGTGATTGCACAATTTACCAAAGTTTCATGCACTCAATGAACGTGGTTGAAATTGGCACAATGAATCTATTACAAGTGCCAGTACACGAAGGATACAAAGTCTTGAAAGTATATAAGTGCGAGGCATTCCTCGCCCCATGAGCTAGTTTTTTGGTTGAGTTAAGCCTTAATCTTAATTCTAATATGGTATCATAGCCTACCTGATCCATGTATCCCTAGGCGTGAAGGGGTGTATTACAAGTCTCACATCTATGAAATCATTATTTTTTGTTGTTGCATATTGATTGGTAATTAATAATTACTAATACATAAGGAATGCTTGTTTGTGTGCATCAACATTTGATTTTGCAATAGTAATTGTAACTGAATACATGTTCATTTTTCAGAAACAAAGCCTGCCAATAGCAATTCAAGTGCATCATCGAAATCAAAAGTTTCATCTTTCATGAAGCCAACACAAAGTAATTTGGCCAAGCAGAAGAATATTACTGAAGTTCAATGCACTCAATCTTGCAGGTCCATCACTTATATCTTACTATCTCTTACTGTATGATTATCACTCTATCATTCTTAATCAATCATTTTGCCTTCAAACTAAGCAGAATTAAGTGTCAGGATTCTTCTCTTATATTATCCAAGAGACAGAAGCTTGAAACCGGTTACTTAAAAAAGGTATGCTAAGTTTATCTTTTCATATTTGGTGCCTTGTTTTAAAACTGGTTACTTAATAGTTATTGTTGCAACAGGCTGCTCATCTGAAACATCAAGCACAATTTGCACATAAGAAAACCAAGGAGGTAACCAGTTTTTCATCAAGCATGATTAATTATTCGGTTGTGCAATACTTATCAGTTAAGTATACAAGATCAATTTATATGTGGTTTTGAACTGTGATGCAGAATAATCCTTCTGGAGTGAGTGTTGCATCTAAACCAAAAGCAACTATTCCCAAAGAACCAATTCTGGAAACAGCCACGAGGGCACAAAGACCCAAGTATACTTACTACTATTACTACTACTATACTCGGATTATAGTATCCAATGGCTTTGAAATACCCTGTCAATATATCATACATGCTGACCTGTTTGGTGATGTGGCATTTTAATAGGTATAGAACTGATGCTGAAATCAGTGAAAATACAAAATCGTCTATTAAAGCACGTCCATTGAATAAAAAGGTAGTTACTTTCAGTTTAAACTTCTACAATAAATCAGAAAGTGTTTGTTTAATCATACACATTGTGCTATGTAGCTGTTTTGTTCATGATAACTTTTTTTGTTTGGACATTTCAGGTTTTGCAGACTCCTGGACAATCCTTACAAAACAAGAAAACACAGCGGGTAACAGAAACTAGTGAAATATATTTTTTTAAATGCTGTTGTATGCTTTCTGATTCATTATTTTTAATGAAATGCATTGCAAATGGAACTAGAGGAACTCGTAATTCTTCTGAATTTTTTAAAACATCACAGAAAGCAATGTTAGTCCCCTAGAGATATGCTTTAGTAATTGTAGCCTTTGAACTATCTGATTCTGCTTCCATTTTACTAAAGTAGGATGAGTTAGTTTAGTATGTTCAAGCAACCCTTTTTGCCCAGCAAATAAGGTTAATTGATAATCATATGATCTCCATTATAAGTAGCTGATATCTCCTCTACTGTAGGGTGAGGGAGCTTTGAATAGCGGTTCTAACACCAATACAAGGGAACATCAAAGGTATAAAAATCTAGAATTACATAGTAGAATATTACTGTTACGATTACAGAAAATATATGCGGCTAATTCATGCATTATCTTTGCATATAAGTGAGCAATTATAATCTGTTATCTGGTCATATTCCTCTGCTAGGAAAAACTCTGGTGATGGCCCAAGGCAGGAGAAATGTGGAATGACTAACAAACTCCGAGGAAAGCCTGAGGATATGGTTTGTAAACTGATTCCAGTATAAGTTCAATTTTTCATGTTTTGTTTTTGTTAGTAAAATAAAGCGATTGATTATAATTGAGTGTGGTGCTTTTATCAGCAACGATCGAGCAAAGGTGAAAGAGGTGTCTTCCGAAATATCAAAGTATATCCACTGGTAATGTACTGATCTAATGCTTGTGTTTCGGATGTGAATTTATCATTCTGTGTATGTTTCTTATGCGTGATCTTTATAGGATCCGAACGACAAGAGACTTAATTATGAACCACCAGCAGATTTACTTAGCAAGGTACTTACAAACTTTAGTCCATTTCTCCAATGTTAATATGATCCATACCTGCATTGACACATATTTTAGCTAATATTGAGCCTGATTTGCAGTTGTCCCTGGTTTCTGACATTAAAAAGACTGCAAATCTGCCATCAAAGGTGCAGCCAATTTCCTAGGTTCAGCTATCTGAGCACTTATATATAACAACTTAAGATTCTTTTGGAGTGGGTAAAGGCATTGTGATTCCTATTATTATATTGCAGGACTTGAAGGAGAATACACCTGGATACTTGCACCAAGAATACGAGGTATGACATTAATTGCGAATGTAGCACAAGTCAGTTATTGTTGTTTGATATTATAAAATTTCATAATGATATTAATTATATTACCTGGTTAATTCTTATACCTAGTCTTGAAATAAATAACAGTTTTGCTTATATGCAATTCTCTTATTGTATGTTGACATTTAACTTGTACTCAAGATGAAACCGGCCAAAGAAGCAACCTGCGGGAAGCAGTATCGATGCATTCTCGTAACGCAGCAGACCTATTTGCTGGCAAGTAGAACCAAATCTAAACTTACTTTGCATGAGTTTGTTACTTTTATACTATGTGAATTTTACAATGATCTTGTCTTTGATACAGGAACTCGGACATTAAGATGAGAAAGGGATGGTGGTTCCTCCTGATTGATGCTTAAATTCTCTTGAAACATTTGCTGAAGTTACAAAAATATATATTCCCTGTGTAATGGAAAAGTTCAATTGTAAGTAATATTGGAAAAACAATTCCAATGGGGTCCTTATTTGCTAACCAGTATACTACTGGATGGGATTGTTGAGGGAGGGATAGACTTCCACGATGGATTGCAACCTAATACATGCAATGCATTGCTCCAACCTAATGAAAGCATATTGAAATTTTGTAATTACTTGCTGTCCATTTCTTTAACAGTTTAGTTGTGTATAAAGAATCTCCAGAACAAAAAACATACAAGTGTAATGTGGTACATTTTGGCACATACAATAATAACCATCTCAATTAAAATGTCAAGTGTAACCAATACTGGAAAAGTCTCAGATGCTGTGAAATGAATGGTTGATATTACTTGCTAAATAGTCAAAAGGGTAATTGGTCATAACAATAAAGACACAAAAATGGTGGTGTATGTGGCATGTGAGAGTGAGTACTCAGACAATTAAAATGACAAAGATTTTAGCTACAATTTTGTCATACATGGCCTACAAATTGGATGCCGTATGGTTGAAGATAACTAGGCCAATTGATACGTTGACATCAAGAATACTTTTTACAGTTATAACAGTTGATAACATATGTCAATTTATATTGGTCATCAAATAAAAAAAAGTTATATCTTTTGGGTTGGGCGTGGACTGTGGAGTGCAGAGCGATATCGTCAGTGATGTCGTTTTTGGTAATCAATACTTTCTCTAAATGAATTAACTACTACCTGATTGTGACGTTAGCAAAATAATAAAACTAAGATAGAATAAATAGTGCCACCATTGCAACTTACATGAGTTATATACTTTAACGGTGATTGTTATAGGAACCACAAATCCAGAATTGAAGTTAATTCCTCTGTTCCTAATAGAACTGGGTATACACGCTATGATCCATGACTTAACTTATTTAATTCACAATCCACGCCATTTAAATCCACAATTTTTTTATCTGCAATTTTAACGGATTTTTCATCATTTAACTCTGTTCCTATGGCACCTTACATTTAGTCCCCATAAACCAAGGAATTGGTATACAATATTTTTTCATATTATTTGTTGCTTCTTAGAGCCTTGATTAAGTGTCATTTTATAGAAACTCTCAATTCTTTTTCCAACGTGCTGCAGCAGCATTCCATTTTTAGTTTTTACACTAAATTTAAAATAATTACGTAACCAAAACCTAAAAGCCTCTACTTAGGGAATTAAAATAAAAAAGGGTAAAGTATCGTTTTCGTCCCTAACGTCTGGGGTAAATCTTAAAGATGTCCCTAACGTTTAAAATATTCTATTTGTATCCATAACGTTTTGAAAAAAAAGAGAAGTATGTAACGATTCTTCTTCCTCACCCAAACTTTATCTTTTTTTTAGTTGTTCGAGTGTAATTGTAGTAAATATTGGCTCTAAAAAATTATTAGATAATTTATTTTGCATTTGGAATAATATATTGTTGAAATTTATACTAATAAAATTAACGGTGGGACAAAATTGACACAATTTCAAAACGTTAGGGACACAAATAGGACGTTTTAAACGTTAGAGATATCTTTGAGACTTACTCCAAACGTTAGTGACGAAAACGATACTTAACCCAATAAAAAATCATAAATCTTATAGGTATTAGATCATATAAAAAGTTAAAAAGAAAGTTCACACTATTTTCTTAACTTCCTCAACAAAACACTATAGCTGAATAACAGCACCATTAATTTGAAGTAATGGTCAGTAACTATAAACCAAGATATTCATTCGGGTCCTTACATGTTACAGAACAATCTTCAAACAGAAAAAAAAAAGGTTACAGGGTGAATTCTTTTCTAAACACTTTCTTTAGCTGCAACAGTTCATGGCAGCAAATATAGGCTAACCAGGGTATGATGGAAGCAGATCAGTGAAAGCAACAAACAAGACTGGCCTGTAATTACCTATATACACCTTCCTCAAAGAATACAAAATTCATATTCTTATGTACATCAAATCTTCTTCCACTGTATTTTAGTGGAAGTGAATATAATGGTTTGTCTGTGAAGCTTATCATGGAGCTCTTGAATGGGGGTAACACATTGAAATCCTGATTTCATTAGTCACCAAAGAATAGATGCTTGCCTCCAATACATTATTTAAGGTCAATGAAAAAGTGCTGAGCCACAAGTCACAACATTCTTTCTGTTTCGCTCAAGGAAACTTTCGCCTATTAAGGGTAGAAAACGGATTATATTCATTAGCAACACTAAGGTGTAAATATGTGTGTGTGTGTGTGTGAGAGAGAGAGAGAGAGAGAGGAACCTCATTCTGTGTGGTATTTTCGGAGGGGAACCAGTGCATGAGAACACCAAGATTCATGACAAGAGGTATCAACTTAAACAATAGTGGGGTGGTAACCTGAAAAGCATCTTAACAATAAGTATAAACAAGTAAAATGGAGGTTAGTATGGAGCTGCTAGGTGTAAATGAATCTTACCAGACTGAAAGCCGTTGTCCCGAGAAGAAGGAGATACATTTTCCCCTAAAATATTGTAGTCAGTGGTCAGAGAGAGAAGGGGAAGAAGGAGTAGAAGACATTAATGAGAGTGGGGAAAAAAGCATAGGAGAGAAAGTGTAGATACCTCAACAAGATTGAGATTCGAAGCACGACTGAGGAGAACGAAAGCAAATTCTCCAATCTGAGCAAGCGAAATACCAACCTGCATTGTCATTGAGACAGCTATTCAGTGTTTAGGATATCATGGTATTTAACTAACTATAGTTAAACAATAGAGCATATGGCAGTTGATGATGTTATCTTACAAGAAATGACGTTCTAATGCTATACCCAAATGCCTTTGTAACTACTGCAACAACAGCTGTCTTAACAACTATAACCAGAATAACAGATGCCAGCAAGATATCAACATGGTTCCAAAGGAATTGCACATGTATAAGCATTCCGATACTTGAGAGAAAAAGAGCTGCAAATAGGTTTCGAATTGGTTCCACCTATATATAATATGAAAACATATCCCGTTAGGTGCAGCTCTTCTTTAATCAGACAACAACTGCAATAAACTTCACAATTCAGAAACAACAAATAAACACGAGAATGATACCTGATCCAAAGTATGTTGGGCAAAATCTGTTGTAGAAACCATAACACCAGCCATAAATGAACCCAGCTCAAGACTAAGGCCGAGCTTATCACTGCACTGGAAAGATATCAAATAAAGTTAACAAAATGCAGCATCATAAGTAATTGTTTTACTCCAACAAACTGCATATAACACTGATGTTAGACATGTCCATTAGGCTCTAAATTGTTTCGGAAAAACAATATAGACTGACACACAAATAAAGGATTACTTAGTATATGGTTTTCTTACCCATGCAGAGAGCAAGCAGAAAGCAACAGCAGCTAGCTGATATAGTTCATTTGTCTGGAAAGGAAAGGAAGCTCATGAAAATTGCTGAAAGAGGCAAGAATGGAAACTGTCAAACAAACATCAATGACCCTTACCTGAGATGAGAGCTGCATCATCAGTTTAAGAAAGCGAGGAACAAATGAC
>JASCZI010122487.1:1853-13023 GCA_036250425.1 Stylosanthes scabra | reverse complement strand
GAGAACATGGATTCGTGCACAAGATGCAAGAATTTGGAAAATAGTTGAAGAAGGAGATCAATTACACACAAAGCAAACCACTCGAAAGATTGATGGCAAAAACGTGAAAGTCTCAAAACCCAAAAGAAAATGGGAAGAAGAAGAAGATTGGAAGAAAATGTCGTCAAGTGATAAAGCAATAAATTTTCTTCATTGTGCACTTACACAAGATGTATACATGAAAATCTCTTCATGTAAATCCGCAAAAGAAATATGGGACAAACTCAAAGTCACATATGAAGAAGACAAGAAACATAGAGCGTATGTTTTATGGGAAAACGAAGACAATTCCTCCACCTCCTCCAATGAAGACAAAGATGCTAACATTTGTCTCTTAGCAAAGGAAGATGAGGTAAATGATTCTAACTTTTCTCAAAATGAATTACAAGAAGTATATGATGATTTGTTAGAAGAATTTTTTAAGCTTACCCAAGAACATTCTATTACAAAGAAAAAGAATATGGAGTTACAAAAAGAAAATGAGTTTTATACGATCATCTAATTATATTCATGCATTCATATGAATTTTGAAATAATAAATTTGAAAATTAGTTACTTTTATTAATATAATAATATATAATCGGTTATCCGTATAAAATCCTTTTATATCACGAGAACAGTACATATAGAAATTAAATTATTTTACTAAATCGTTAAATTTTGGAATTTATTTTGAATGCCCTAGAAAAATAAGGCGTAAAAAGAGAGAAGTGATGAAATGTAGTTGAATTCAAGGCAGCGTTGCGCAGGGTATTGACAGTTGTATTAGTTCTGTACTAAGCCATCTTATTGTAATAACTTCATTTATGTTAATAATTTATCTAAAGCAAGTTCTATTGTTGTTTTACTAATATTTACTTCGGTGTAAGCTATTTTTATCAGTTATTTATTAGCATATGTTTTACTTTTTGACTTATTGAGTTACTTGAATGAATGAAATGGGTCACATACCTCGATCTACAATTGAAGCGGGACATCAACTTGTTTATGCTTTGATAAAATACGGGTGATAAAAACAAATTGCTTAACATTAATATAAATAAAAAAATTGTTTTTTTTTTTTTTAATTAATCTCATAACATAGATAGGGGAATTAGTAAAGAGCTTGCTGAGGCCTTGACACATGTCACGCAGAGACACTATTACTATTCGATTTTTATATATTAGGAATAAGAATCTTTTTATAGTAGGAATAACATAAAAAGGAGTCAAATGAATTTCATAAAAAAAAGAATATTATTAATTTATTATTATTAGTAGTAGTAATATTTTGAAATGGACCATATTATTTGTTATTATCAGCCTTAGTGTAATATTTATTATTAATTCATTGAAAAAAGTGGAATATTTATTATTATTAACCTTAATGTACTGGATTACATTACATGCTCCAACATATGATGGTGCATTGATGGAAGTCACTTAGGCTATGATATGTGTCAACGTAATGGAGAAAGGAAAATTTGTAAAGAACTCGTTGAGGTAGTGACACATGTCGCGTAGATGCACTATTACTATTGGATCTTTATATAGTAGGGATGTACTGGACTACATTACATGTTCCAACATATGATGGTGCATTGATGGAAGTCACTTAGTCTACGATATGTGTCAACGTAATGGAGAAAGAAAAATTTGTAAAGAACTTGCTGAGGTATTGACACATGTCGCTTAGATGCACTATTACTATTCGATCTTTATATAGTAGGGATTAAAACAGAAGTAGTAATAGAGTTTTTTTTCTTTTTGGTGCAAATAAATAGAGTTTTAATTTATCCTCCTAATTATCTTTCTAATATTTAAAGGAGTAAAATTTAAATATAAATATTATAATTTAAAAATATAAAAAATAAAAGATTTAAATTTTTTTATTTAGAAATTAGGAGAATAATTAGGAGGAGAATAAGTTAGACCTCTAAATTATTTTTCATTATAAAATATCCTGTTAAAGAGGGCTTTTTCCTCAAATATGCATGTAAAATAGTTTATTTTCTGGAATGCATACCATCCATTTTTTTTTCTCATTATACGCTTCCCCATGTCGCCGCTGCCATAAACGAATTGGGATTTGCCTCCATAGCGCCGAAACCACAAGCGAGTTAGAAGCTGACACAACCTACAACCATGTTGCCGCCGCCAGCAGCGAGATGCTGCAGCCACTTCGCCTGGACCAGCGGCGAGTTGGCCATTTCGCCTCAGGCATAGGCGAGATGGTCTCGTGCTCCGTTCAGCGGCTGTTCCCCACGTCCCATGCATTGGTCATCTTGGGAGGCAGCGATACTATATAAGGGTGATGGTGATGGAACCAACATGCTTCCCATCCTCCCTTCATAGCTTCTCAACCTTTTTTTTTTATTTCTATCAGAAAAAAAAAATTTGTTAGCAAAAAAAAAATTATGAAAAAATAAAATAAAATGAGTGAATCTAGTGTTAATGCGAACGAAAATCTCAATAGACTAGATCCGTTCCACATAACTGCACATTTGATTGAAAATGTTAGTTTAATTTATTTTTTGGTACTTAACCTTATGATTATTATTGTTATTATTCTTATAAGTGTGGCGATAATATTTTTAATAATGCTACTGTTGTTGTTGTTATTATTATTATTATTATTATTATTATTATTATTATTATTATTATTTCTTTAACTATCGTTATTATTTATGTTATTATTATTATCATGTCATTTACTTTTTTTATCAAATTTCAGTCGTAGTATTTTTTTAATTCTATATATGCTGATTATGATATTACAGCCATTTCACGTGCTAGAGCTTTACGGGATATTGGTAAATGTATTTTCGTCAAACTCCTCTGATCCGTTAATGGATACCAGACGCCTTATGATAGAACCTTACGTAAAATGCTCCGGGTTCTATCATGTATCTCTCATAAAAAGCTTCCAGTATAACAATCCGCTGATCAGCGCTCTTGTGGAACGATGGAGGCCCGAAACCCACACTTTCCATCTGCAGTGGGGGAATGCACTATCACCCTCAAGGAAGTTGCGCTACACTTAGGTATTCCGATTGATGGATCTCCCGTTAGTGGAACTCTAAGATCGTCGAATTAGTTCTTTAGAAAGGACATATGGCAGTGGTGCCAGGAACTACTTGGAGCTGTTCCTAGTGGCCACGTGGGAACCACGAAGTTCAATATCAAGCTCAAATGGCTTCGATCACGGCTGCAAGAGATGCCGCCTGACGTATCCGAGCATACTCTGATGAAATATGCGCGATGTTATATCATGTATGTGCTCGGTGGGGTCCTGTTCCCTGACAAGGCAATCAGCACCGTCCATGTGCGCTTCCTACCACTGTTGGATAATTTTGACGCCATCCATGGCTATAGTTGGGGTAGTGCAGTTCTTTGTTGGTTGTACAGAGCAATGTGTCATGCAACCGTATGGGACACCGAGGGTATACA
Organism: Stylosanthes scabra; assembly: GCA_036250425.1. NCBI lineage: Eukaryota > Viridiplantae > Streptophyta > Magnoliopsida > Fabales > Fabaceae > Stylosanthes > Stylosanthes scabra. The sequence continues at coordinate 9,555 of JASCZI010122487.1, read as the reverse complement.
CGGATGTTACACGCTGCTTATGTCATGGATATATTACAGACTGTCGTCGTTTGCTCCTAGCGTTACGAGGCCCCATACTTTTCCGTTGGCAACGAGGTAACATGTCAATAGCGACTATAATTTAACTCTGTGTTGCATATTTTCTGTGGCTAAGACAAATGTTTCTCTTTATCATTTGTATAATATGAGCGGTTGTTTTGTAGGTGGCGGGGTCGTAGGAGGAAAAATGATTACAATGACGCCCCACCACAATAGCCTCGGGGATGACCCAGGGGCGCTAGACGCCCTCCGTCATGTGGTATGGGTGGTCACCTAGGACATGATGGTCATGAGCACTAGGTTATGTGTATTGTTCTCCAGTATTCTGTGTTTGGGGTGTGTTGTTTCGTTATCTATGTATTTTCATGTATTTGATTTCGTGTTTAGGGAGGGTAGTATTTATTTTTATCATGTCGTGAACTTATGTTGTAAGTTTGTATTTGCTTTAATGTTTATCTATGAAGTTTTTTTGAATGTGTTTCAAATAACATCGACTCAAATACGTATTATCTTAAATGCCAAATAATTACATACGAAAAAAAAGGCTAACGTGATACAAAAAAAAAAAAAAAGAGTAAAGTGATACAAATAGCGACTAATGATACAAAAAAAAGACTAAAGTGATACAAATAGCGACTAATGTGATACAAAAAAAAAAAAGAGACTAAAGTGATACAAATAGCGACTAAAGTGATACAAAAAAAAAAGGTACTAAAGTGATACAAAGAGGGACTAAAGTCAAATACAAACAAAAGTTGGAAAAATGTATAATCGAATCTATGATCTAAAGGCAAGCTGGGGACAACGGCACCGTGTGTATCCGACAGCCCTACACAGACCACATCGCTTTGCACTCAAACCATGCTCCACCTCATCCATCTCATTTCGCAGCCTCGTGGAGATCGGACGCCCTCCAGGTTTCTCCTCGTGTACGGGTTAAGCCAAATTGTTGGACACTCCGTTAGTGGCCATATCTCCTCGTCCGGCATCGGGGTAAACTCTTTCTGATAAACCCGAAAAACACTATCCATCCGATACACTGTGTCAACATAATCAGTCCAGTCAATCCATGCGTTTGCACAAGCGGCCAGCGCATGCGCACATGGATAGTGTAGCTCCTGAAAGTATCCACAACCACACTGATGATGCTCAAGATATACACGAAATTTGGACTGCACCCCTGCCCCGGCCGGCGCAATCTCATCAATCGTGAAGATCGACCGTGCCCTATCGTAGGATGTAACAAGAATCCGTGGAATCCCATCAGGGTTAGCTTGAATTGCCTTGCTTAAGTGTTCTGAAAAAGCTTGCCCAGCCCCAAGCTGAGCTTGCGCCTCGCGTCCCTTTCTAACGAACAATGCATTGAGCCGGTGATAAGTGGACTTCACAATGGCACAAATAGGTAGATGACGTGTTCCCTTCAAGACTGAGTTAATACACTCAGACAAATTTGTTCATCTGTCCATATCTACGCCCCTCATCAAGATGTTGCAACCACTTGGGCGGCTCTAACTCATTGATAAAAGCCATCATTACTGGCGAAGACTGTGGATCCTCTTGGCTGATGAGGTTGATCTAGTGCGATGCGGAGGTGGCTGTCTTGGAGTAGGCAGCATTGATTAGATGAGCCTTTGATTCCTTACTCTTGAATTTTGTGGCGAAGTTAGAGGCAATGTGTCGCACGCAAAAGGCATTGTGCTCCCACCCGCACCCAGGCCGTTCTAGTGCAGCTTTTATTCCGAGATGCCTGTCGGAAATAATCAGAACCCGATGCTGTGGAGCAACGTGTCTTCTCAGGTTAGACAGGAAGAAAAACCATGAGTCGGTGTTCTCCCGCTCAACAATGGCAAACGCAATCGGTAAAATGTTGTTGTTCCCATCTTGTGCTATACCCATCAACAGTGTGCCGTTGTATTTTCCATACAAATATGTTTCGTCGATTGATACGAAGGGCTTGCAGTGTTTAAATGCCTTAATGCACGATGGAAAAGACCAAAACACCTGGTGAAACATCACGCTATCACGGTCCAACATATCACCAACGTAATACGGCTTCGTCTCAAATTCAACCACAGTACTTGCAACACATCACCAACTCAAACACATATCACTCAAATTTATAATCACAATATACCCTTTAAACAGAATGATATTTAACCTGGTATGAATGTCTGCAGTGCATTGAGGTACCTCCTAAGATCGTTATAAGACTGATCCAATCTCCATAAATTTTTGCTATGGCTTTTTGTTTGGCTAGCCACACCTTCTTGTAAGAAGCCTTGTATCCGTATGTTGACTCAACTGACGCTTGAAGGACTTGAATCTCCATAGAAGCATCAACTTACACCATTGGGAAGATGTGTTGACAAATGACGTTACTGTCAAGTTGTGCATGGTCTTGCAACATCGAAGTTGCCAAACAGCTATGCGGCCCTTGGTATTTGCGCACCTCCCAGAACCTTGAAGACTTGGTCTTCGCAACCCGTATGCTCCATTGACATTGTGCAGCAAATTGTTTGCATTTGCACACTTACTTAGATCTGTCAGACTCAATTACTTTGAACTCTGCACTTCGTCGAATGTTATAGTTTTTCACAGCAAGCATAGCAATCTCCCTATTATTGAACTTTAGTCCAACCTCAAGCTCCAACTCGCCAGAAACTGGGTAACTACTTGGCCCGTCCTCCATTGATCCAGATTGCATTCCCTCTGGATTTATTGTCGAATAGTGGGCTGCTTCTTCCCGAACATGTCTCAGTGGAGCTGCAATGCTTGCGATGGCCAGGTTCGGTTTAACAACAGGAGGCTGTGTTTCCGGAATAAACTCCTCATCTTCACCGTTGTCACTGTTAACCCCCTCGGCATGTGGGTCACCGATCTCTGGTGAATGCATCATGAAGCCCCCATCATGCTCCTCAAAATGTGGGACATCGGGCGGAGGGGCGTGCACTGTCCGATTAACATACGGACTAAAACTTGGACTGGGACTACTTGCTCTATGATTTGATGGCATCTGAGCACCTTCGTTGATATTAAATCCCCCCTCCCCCAGGTTCAACATGGTTGGAGCTAGAAGAACTGGCACCGATGTCTTCCAGCTGTACACAAAGCTCAACTGCAAAGACACTGGCAATACCACGATGATAGGAAAACATCATTGACACATTTGTGTCCGATCTGATTTGCATTTTTGGATAAACAAACGAATTGGCTACCGCAACCGGCATCCTATACAATAGCCTCGTAATCTCCTTTCTTCCAAGCTAGCCCAAATTCATCAGAATCAAACTTTCCAGTTCTTGCAAACATGTTTGAGTCGGAATCAAAATCCAAACTGGATCCTCGCAGGAAAACATAATTCGCTCCGCTGACTGTGATATTACCCCATCGAAATACACAATAGCATGTATGCCTTCATTTGCCATGAAAGAGCTTCAAATATTGTGTCGTGAGAAGATTCTTGAGGAAAGGGGAAGGAGAGTTGCTTTTGGTTTGGGTTAAGATTGATTGAGCTAGTTTGTATTTATAGGCGACGAAGTTGGGTGCCGTTGCAGCCAACTCGCTCCTGTCGTCGGCTAAATGGCCATCTCGCCCTTGGCCTCGGCGAAATGGGCAGCTGCAACTCTCCTCTGGTCACGGCGAAGTGGATGCAGGTGGAGCAGAGTACCAACTCGCCTATGCTTTTGGCAAATTGGTGGGGAATCCCACTTCGCTCCCACCGCCGGCGACAAGGCCATGCACATTTTGAAAAAAAAAAAAAACCCATGCGTATTTAGGGAATTAAAGTAATTATCATGCTTATTTAAATAAAAAAGCTTGTTAAAGAGTCTATATTTTTAGGAGAATATTAATTTTAACTTCTATTTTGTAGTAATAATGTAACCTGCTAACCATTTTCTTTGTTCTACTTTAATTTTAACAATAGTAACAATTGATAAGTCCAATCAAGTATGTTTTATTCATGCGCCACTCTTATTGCGCATCATTCCCTTTTTTTTATGTTACTCTCTTCGTTCATGTTTATGTTTTTCTTCTTATTCTTCTCTCTTTTTTCATTCATGTTTTTTTCGTTCGTGTTCATCTTCTTCTACAACTTTGTCTTCGTCTTCTTCTTCTTCTACTGCAACTTCGTGTTTGTCGTCTTCTTCTCCATCTTCTTCAGCTTTGTGTCCCTCTTTCGATTTAGTTCAGATCAGGGAATGAAATTCAATTTGACCATTCATGTAAATTAGACCATATTGTACATGCTTTAATTCCTATTTGAAGAAAATATTAATATTTATGTTGATAAATATATTTCAGTTCATTTTGCAATTATATTTTGATTAGATATGCCCATTTATTTTGGTTCTGTTTTGCAGTGTTCATGTGATGTTTGATAAAGCTCTAATAAAATATCGGTTAGAAAGTCGATCTATATATGTCGGGTTGATAAACATTTGTATGTAGGTTATATGTTTGGAATTCGTTATCATAAATAAAGTAAGATTTCGGCTAACATTGTTATATTATTTTTGAGTGAAAACGTAAGTAGAATTAGGTTTGAAGTATCGAATAAGTTCAGAAAATATTTCCATTTTAGTGGAGTTTTGTTAAGTTTGTTCCTAACATGTTAGGTTATCTGAGTGATAGCTCGGTTAGGTTGGTGGCATGACAAGATGAGCTTTGTAAGAATGCCGACCTATAGGACGGCTTTGTGGCGGTCATGACGTCAGCTGTGTTAAACTCAAAAGAAATAGTTGTATAGTGATAGATAATAATGCATAGAAGGTGGGGAGTTGTAGTTCGAAAATTGAAAGTGTGGAAAATGACATTGTAAAGCATGCTAACATATATGATTGAGTTATAGAGATTAAGGTCGAGCTATAAATTAGCATAAAAGAGACATTGGAAATCATGGTAACATGTATGACTGATTATATTTTTGCCGTTATAGCAGAGTTGTAAAACATATTCGTCAAGTTATAAATTGTTATTGCCGAGTTCTAAAAGATGTTTGCTGAATTGTAAATTGTTATTATCGAGATGTTAAACATTTTTGCCGAGCATAGTTGGATAAGGTGTATTTTATTTTTTGTTTGAATTCGTTAGAAAAAATAGTAAGCAACAACAGAAAGTAGTGATAGTAGAGATAATCAGCAATTATCCCTTAGAAATAGAAAAATACAACAACATAGAACAAAACAGATCATGGTGAGCAGTTTACCATGACAGTTATTAAGTCCTAATTTTTAGGCTTGATTTTAATTGTTTTATAATTTTAATGTATACATTTATTTCTGTTTAAAAATATTGAAGTAGAAATAAAGATGGTGAGCTGTTACACATGTGAAAATATAAATATAGGACAGAAATAGGCATAAATTATAGCAGTTTATGAGAATAAAGTTTTATTTGTAAAATCTGACCGAACTGTTTTAGTATTGTAGCATGCATAATCAAGTTTTTTCGAATTGTAATTGCAAGTAAAATTCAAATACGGTTATCTTCTTTTTCATTGCTAATTTCACTTGTGGGCCATTGAGAATAAAATTTTCAACAGATGGTTGATGGCTCATAAGATCATGGAAGATCATGGACAAGGAACACGAATTAAGTACACAATATAAATGTGACAAAAAAATTATGCTTAATAAGAAAAATAAAATTGAACGAAAAAATCTAGAAAATGACTATTAGGGTTTAAATTAATAACTCAGATGAGATGTGAGATTTTATGAACCCTGGTAGAGTAAGGACGATTAATGATTACATTCTGCTCCATGGCAGTTGAAGCATAATTGGTCTTTGTCTATAAGTATTATAATTGACTATTAACAAGAATGGTCGCAATATCAGTCATGCATAAAAGATAAGAAATTGAATGTTTGATATTATGAGTTTTGAAGGGTGAGCATAATTAGAATTAGGCTATGACAACAATTGATAAAGATAATTGTTTTTTATATACAAAAAGAAATTGTCATGCATAAGATATATAGGACTATATTAAAAAATGGTAACATGTATTCGTTGATCTAGAATATATCTCAGTTGAACTATAATGATAAAATGGGTTGAGCATAAAAGACCTCGGTTGTGGTAGAAGATTGATAAAAGACGATGGTAATTATACTATATGTAAGATGAAATTCATTATGATAAAAAAAAGAAATTTTATTAAATAGGTGAGGAATTAAAATGTACAGATTAAAAGCATGGAGAAAAACATTGTAAAGCATTGAAATATATGCAACCCAATTATAGAAGTCTTTTGTTGGTTAAGATAATCCAAGTGTTCTTATAAATGAATAGTTGAGAAAAATGCTATTTGAGTCAGTAGAATTTGTTGGAAAGAAAAAGAAGATTGATAACAGGGGAGTTAATAATTATTTCTTATAGAAAAGGGAAGACACGTAAGCATATGACAAAAGACAAATTGAGTTGTTAAGTATGGTGGTAGTGGAGTCCGTATATAATAAGGTTTTTTTTTTAACATGAATAAAGGTTGCTTAAACTTCCTTTACGTTGTAATGTATAGATTTATCCTATTTTTATTTAAAAAAAAAGGAAAGCAAAAGAAAATTGAAAATAACGAACATGGTTAGTGGTTATCAATAAAGATAGAAGAGTCCAAAAAAAAGTTGAAAAGATTGTGAGTAGATGAGTCATGGCGGTTATAATATTCTTCATATTGATACTCATATTGCCATTAAATTTTTAGTTTTTTACTAACCTTTGTCGTATGACACAGAAATTTTAAAGAAAGAAAGCAATAGATAACAATAATAATAAAAAATGCAAGTCATGAACAAAAATCATATTAATTATGATTTAATTAACAAGAAAAATATAAATTAGAGCGGCATACTAATTTTTATAAATCAAGGTTTTAACACTCATTCTTGAATACAATCAAAATTTTAACACTCATTCTTGAATTACAAAAATTCATTACGTAAGCTGATAATTTGACTGTACTTTATATGAATACAATCAAAAAATACAAATATGTGGCTGTCGCCTCTATATAAAAATCTATAGGTTATTTATATATACCGTAGAATAAGCACACATAACGATAAAGATTTTGTCTTCCACTGGTCCTTACCGTGTTAAATCTGAAACCACACACACAAATACATAGTTACAGTGAGAATTTAAAATTCTCAGTAGATAAATAAAATTCTTATTTGGTGATTTCAGCCGCTCTTCACGGAAAATATCGTGACTATCACAATTATATAAAATAATGATGCATGCAATGCAAATATCTTAATTTATCTTTTCACTTTTCTTTATCTGCTTGTCTCACTCATCGTAGGCCTTTTAGGGAATTCCCAACTTTTGGTGAATCTCATAACATCATGACAACAAAGCAGAATTTACGACATACCAAGTCTTAAATTATTTATTTTCTTGTCCGCTTTGCTAAGTAGGGATGATAGGCGTACTAGCCTCCCCACACTCACCTCAGCTTACGGATTTAATTCTTACCTGTTTTGCTAAATAGGGATGATAGGCACACTAGCCCCCCACACTCACCTTAGCGTATGATTTTAGAGCATCACTTTTAAAAACTTTGATAATGACCCATATACAATGATAATAACAATAACAATATAATAATTATAGTCATCTTTATATAATTATTATATTATTAGTAATATCTATAATAATAGAG
>JASCZI010122486.1:0-11506 GCA_036250425.1 Stylosanthes scabra | reverse complement strand
TCAATGTGTGTGATGAAATAATTGATCAGTTGATCAATGTGTTTTATTGGTGTACTTGCTGAATTTTTTTCTTAATTGGATTTGTAATGTCACTTTTAAACATATCAGTAGTTAAGTATGTAATGTTTACTAATTTCTGTTTGTAATGTCAATGAAATTCAGATCTACTTATAAAGGATTGTGTGATTGGTGTAATGATGTTTTACCATTGAATGGGTAAATGTACTGCGGGAAATTTGAAACCAATGTTTTGTCTATGCTGTTACGAGCTTAGTTATCTGCAATCTCTTTCTAGCATAGCTTTAATATAACTTTCATGTAATATTCTATGAATTTGATGGAATTAGCCACCTAGGTGAGCCTACTATAGTTTTAATATAAAAATGCACTATATGCACTACAGGAAACAATTATGACTTATTGTTGTTTTTGGTATATGTGCAGGAAATAGTCAATCATAGATAAGCGTATGTGGAGTGTTGAAGAAACCGAGGTGTTCATTCTTTTCATGGAGGAGTTTGCTGTCGATGGTCCGAGGCCGGATTGTGGACTGTTTCGTACGGGGATGTTTGAAAGGCTTGCTTTGAAGATGATTGAGAAATTTCCAAACTGCACCCTGACGGCAAAGCACCGTAAAAACAAACATAAGCGACTGAAAGAAAAGTATCAATATGCGTCCGACATGCTAGCTTGCAGCTGTTTCGGTTGGAATGAGGAGAAACAATGTGTGGATGTTGATAGCAGGGATGTGCTTGACGCGTGGCTGAAGGTTATTCTTAAGAGCGAATCCTTTTTTATATAAAACTTAGTTGGGGTTATTAATTCACTTTAATGTTCTATTTCAGGCTCACCCAAAAAAATTCTACACTCCCGGGAAGCCTTTTCCGATGTTCCATCGACTGTGCAAGATTTTCGAAAAGGACAGGGCAACGGGATCAGCCGCGATTAGTAGATTTGACCCTGAAGAACAAGTTGATGAGGAAGCCGAAGAGGAACAATTAGATTTGGATGACGTTTTCATGTCATCAACTCCAACAACTGATGCGCCTTCTCAAAGTCAAGGTAATACGGGGCAAGGAACAGCTACCTCTGCCGAGCCAAGTGGAACACGGAAGAGCCTAGCTGGAAAGAAGAGGAAGCAGGTTGACATATTAGAGAGGATGGCTAACGAAGTCCATGAATCAACTGCGGCTCAAAAGGAGCATATCCAAATCCTAGCTAATGCCATATCCGGGAAGAATGCTGACGTGAAGATGGGTGAGAAGCTAGATCAGCAGAGATTTGCAGATCATGATGCAATTTGAATTGTGGTGAAGATAAATGCCACACCAGAGTTGGAGAAGAGCTTCTAGGGCTTCACAAACGCTCAATTGACCACACTTGCACAAGACATTCTCGATGGAGTTATGAATTACTAGTGCAGTTATGAACTTACTGTGCTTCACATGATTTGCAACTTAGTTAACTTTGAAAAGTGTCTTGCTATATTTTGTGTCTTGTAAACATGAAATACTTCATAGCCAGCTCTTGTGCTGCTCCACTGCTGTAATTTTTAGTTTCCAGTTTGTTGTTTCATTGCACAGAAGCTACATTTAAGTTCTAAAAAGTTTTTTAATTGAAAATTGAGTATTGCCCTCAATTCTTTTTTTTTTTTTTTTTTTTTGAATGAAACTCAAGGAATGTTCATATATTTTTTTAACAGGTTAGGATTGATGGTTGTTGGGGTCATAATATTGGCATCTATCATGACATATGCTTCTGAACATCTTGCCATCCGTTCATTTCTCAAAGGCCATGAAGAGTGGGATATTGCTAGAAACAGGAGCTTCTGTTTCTTGTGCTGATTGGACTATAGGATCTTCAAATAGGATATGCGGTTATGTTGAGTAATATTCACACAATCACACTGCAAGAAAGTTGCCATGGTGATATCCAATAATGATGGCTTTTAATAATATTATAAGATAATTGGCGTTGGTTAAGTCTTGACCGGGCAAGTAATGAGTAATGTGAGTTGGCTACACCACACAAGGCATAACCCTTTTTCCATATCATGTCATATCATATATCTAATCTGATCTAATCTAAAAGATAATAAAAGGATGGAAGAAATATATAGCTATATTGAACTATTGTACTACTGCTTCTTTATTTACCTGTAACATGGCACAAACGAGGAAACCCTAAATTCCACTACAATAAATTAGAATCTCAATATCAATGATTAAAATTGAATGAACAAAGGAAATTAAATTCTCCATTAAGTGCCAAAAAAATTTGCTTAGCACACACTTGTTCATAACATCATCGCTGCAACCTTACATTTGACATCACCTAAGTCTTCATAATTGATTACCTAAGACTATTTAGCCACATCACAACTTAAGGAACAACACCAACATCATAAACATACAAAACACAAACCCTATAATGTTCATACAAGCTAATAATTTCAGCCTCATACAATCAGTCTCAATCTTCACAACCCTCTCATGGAGGTGCAAGTTGGCATCCGATTCAGTCTTATGTTCTTTCGGATATTATTCATGAATTTGCCCACGAAGCCTCGCTGTTCGAACAGGTCCTGCCCACATGAAATACCTACATCTCCTTGCTGGACAAGAATAATACTCTCTCCCTGGATTTGCCACACTATTTGAAACTTTCAACGAGGCTCTCAAACCACAGCCACAAAAGCGTTCGCCGCTTGTGCTAGAATTGCCACTCCTGGAAGACTCATGTGTATACCTATTAGCTCTTGAAGACATATCTTGGGACCTTTCTATTCTTTTAATTGTCAAATCTGCAAAATCAACGGCAAAAGAAGTCTTCACAAAATAGTGAAAAAGGTCAACACATATACAAAACATGGCAGAATATAATAAAAACACATATTGATAAAAAAAAAAAAAAGGCCTACTTAAAAATGATATAGGTGAGTTCCCATCAGAGGAAGAATATAGCAATATTGCATTTTATGCTTAAACAAATTAACATAGGTGCTACCTAGCCTGCATTAATAAAAGCAAGGGCAGAATCCTATAGAAGAAACATAAGCACTAATTCAATTTACCTAATGATATCTAGGGTCCAATCGTAACCTCTATTTCATATTAGAAAATTGATTGATTTTGTTTGTTCTACTTCCAAATTGGATTACCATAGTTTATACTTATGATTTCACCATCTGGCTAAGCTAATTACTATCTACATGCATTCAATATATAGTAATTTTTTGGTTTGGTTCTTACCGAAGCAAATCCAATGCACATTATGTTGAATACGGGAAAAGCAGCAAAATGATATTCCCAATTAGCCAATTTAAGCAACAACGCAGCATCAGCAACTACCTTAAAAAATCAATTAATTTAAAGAAGGAAGGCAGCAACAACAACATTCAAAAGTCAATCAATCTAAAGCAGCAACACCAATTTAACTCACTGCTTTAGCTAAGCAACATAACATGAATGACCTACGGAAAAAACAATTAACTAAATCATACTAAACACTTTCAAACATCAAAGCTATGTTCTTGACTAAATCATCCTCAATTTGGTTTTTCAACAAAAAGCAAGTAAACGAAAATTACTTACATTCGAACGTGCAAACTGCCTACAGGGAAGGACGTGCATATCGAAGAGAGAGAATCGACAGGAACCACACAACGTGGAGGTGTTCAGATCGTGGCGGTGAGGATGCGAAAGAATAGAGCACGAAGACATTCACAGGGACGGCTATGGCAACGTGCTCCGCCGGCTGCAACTGACTCGAACGCCGGAGACGAACGACGGGAGACTCTGCGTAACAGAGCCCACGGTCATTTGCAGAGACAAGGTAGAGAAGAGAATATGAAATGAAAATTGGGGCTAAATGCATCTAATTAGGGTTTCATATGTAATAAGGGTATTTATGTCATTTCCATGTTTTAATCCTTCTACTCCTTATTAAACCAAACATGATACTAAGACACAACTAAATTTAGTCCATTTTAAACCAAACACAATACACAACTTAAATTATCAAGCACGACAGTACGTATCTCGAATATAATTAAGAGTAGGTACGACAATAACCGTGTGGATCTGGTGCTTACCGAAAAAGCAAGAAGGCAAGGCTGCAACATTGGTGACTACAACTGCGTTCTCCCATAACCGCAGCAGCCTTCTTCGGTGACCTCGAAGAACACCAGCGGTGGCTGGAACTACAATGACAGCGGCGAATTTCAACATGCAGCGAGAACACACACTGGAAAATCGAAGGGGGGAACTGAAATAAAGGACACCCTTACCGGCGGTGGGTTCTGATGGTGATGACGGCATTTTCCCCCGCGATGAGGCTTCCTCCATGATCGCCGGCGAAGTGAAACTCAAGGCATTCTCTCTCTCTCTCTTTCGAGTTCGGATCCTTTCCCCTCAATGTCTCTCTCTCTGCGGATCAGAGTGGCAGCGACGACTACCCTCGACGAAGTCTCATTCGTTCACGGCGATGACGAAGCCGCGGCGGAGGATAGCAACAACTCGAAGTTGCAGAGGCGGCGGAACTCCCTTCCTCGATCCCTCTCTCTCTTTCTCACTTCTTTCCGGTGACAGCAGCGGCAACGGGGAACAGGTGCCACTGGCGCCGTTCTCTCCTTCCCTCTCTTCCGGTCATGCATGTATGTGTGGTGTTGGGGATTTTGGTCTGCTAGGGTTTTGGTGTGTGGTGTATGCCGTTGAGTGAAGAACGGCTGAGGGTGTGAGTGTGTGTAGGAGTTAGATCAGAATTAGGGTTGGTGTGTTAAATTGGGGCAAATGTGAAATTTAGTAAAATTATAGGGTAGCTATTGTAATTCAATAAAGTACCTCCTGGGGCGGATTCACAAATCTAGGTTGTTACATTCTACCCACCTTAGAAAGATTTTCGCCCTCGAAAATCGATACTAAGATAACCAAAAGTCACTTGCTATCGCTCTTTTGTTAGTCTAAAGATTTCGTTGCTCTCCCATATACTCCTTCCTTCTCTCAACCCTTCAAATGGCCGGTATTCATCACTATCATCTCACCTCCTACTAGCAACTCCCCAATTTATCCCGCTTCAGACGTACTTCCCTTTTAATTCGTTAAACTCTCGAGCTTCTCCCAAGGATATACCATCTCTGTTGTTCTCCTCAGCGGCTTATCTCGTCTCAATGCTTAAGCCCTGTCCGATCCTCACTCGCTTCTAATAACTAAGTCCCCCCTCTCACGTTATGCATATACTCCTAACTCGTCGTTCCTTCAAGCTCTAATTATCTCGTACACTCGTTGCTACGATCATCATTACTCGGTATTCCGATGGTTCTAATGCGTGGATCGTTGTGCATGAGTACCATGTACTCATAGCAAAAAGAATTCCTCAACTTGAGTTAAGGTGGATACGAGACTCATGGAAAGAAAAGACTCATGGAAAGAAAAGCACTTAAGGTTAAGATTAATTGGTGAGCGTGAGAAGAACACATTGAAACACAATAATACTGAAGGAAATCAAATTACACACCGAAAGACTTTAAATAAGAAATCTGGGAAGGAATGGAAAGGAAACTAACCATGTAGAAACAAAAGCAAGTCAAATTAATAAGTCACATGATTGATGAACGAAGGGAAATCAAATCGAGGACAAGAAGTTTCGCAAAATCCCAAGAAATTGTCATAAGGATGTAGTTTCATAAAATCATTCATGTGAGGCGGAAAGGAAACATCATATAGTGGATTTTTGTCCTGAAAGAGAAGCGCAGATAGAACGTAAGAAGAGTAATGACAGATGCGCGCTGTGTTACGACGAAATAAGATCGAGCATTTATTGAAGGAAAGTCGCGTCCAAGAAGGAAAGAACAGCTATTCTTTAACGAGATTTGCTCGGAGATGCATAGAACGAGAATCAATTTATACATCTCAAAAGAATTTCAAATGGCATGTTTCAAATGAAAGACGGAAGGATGAATGGTGAGTTAGGACAAAACATTTTCAAATTAAGTTCAGGGAATTCAAGCTCGCAAAGAAAGAAACTATTGAAGTTGATAATGATGGTGTTTACAAGAATTTGAAAAGATGCTCAAAAATGAAATCAATTAAACACGTAGTGGCAACGAACAAAACCGGAAAAGAACCAGTTTGCAATCATGAAGAGAACTCCATGAGTTGTGCAATTTGCAGCGTGCGAAAATAAGAACGAAGTGATTGGAACAAAATTCATTTTTAAGAGAATGCATGTTTTTATACAATTACCATAGTTCAATTTCTAGATTTCCAAACGGTTATCTAAGTTTTCAAAATTCTTGTTCTAAACAGTTTATTTCTATGTCGGTTCACATTTATGTCTTATGACATTGGTCATAAAAATCATATCATTTAACCCTAGTTTCTTATTTACTAGTAGGGATCTAAATCCTAGTTAGGTAAAGGCATACAATTTTGGGATGTACAAAAACATGTTAAACGTACCAGTCAGCTGCAATTCAAATTAGTGAAAACATCGAGGAGCATTCAATAAATCAGTTTTCTTGAAAATCGTTAATTATTTCCTAAGAAGATCAAGCTTAAAGCACATGAAGTAAAATCCTGAGTCACCCCTTTTTGTAAATCTCTCAAAATGGGAATTAACTCAACAAAAGGGTAGAAGTATAAGCTCCAAGCAAGCATTGAAGCTGTTGTATGTTCATTCCCAAGTGAGAAACTTTCGCCAATAGCAACTAGTTGGGCAAGAAATCTAGTTTTAGTCAAATGATAACTCTAAAATACAATACTTGTTTCAAATCAACCAGAAAATAGAAAGTATACTACAAATAGAGTAGTTTGGATCACGCAAAGAAATTCCAAAGGTAAATTTTGAAAATACGCGTTAATATCAAAGTAAACTTGGAAATCTCGAAGGAACATCGAAAGATAGAAAACCAAGCGAGTAAGAAAATCAAACTGAGATTTTATTTTAAGAGGTCGGAGATAAGAATTTTCCAAAAGAAAACGCAAGAATTGACATACGAGAGGGATAAGGTGTTCTCTAGAACTCTTAACAATAAGAACTTACGAGAGGTATGGAAGTACGTTATGAGTAGAATACACATGGAAATACTGTATATAAATCTAACAAACCGAGTACTACTCCAAGAAAGAAGATCCGAAACAGGAAAACTCTGATTAAAACAATAAGAGTAAAGGCAACGTTTGAAAAAGCAAGTTCCAAATAGGCTAGGATTTGAGGCTCACCAATAGAGATCGTTCGAGTCGGCGGAAAATCTTCACAGAACATAATGTCGGTGTAGTGAACTAAAATAAAATTACAGGTTTTCAAGGAATACATGGCTAATGAAAGAAGATAATGCATTCCAAAAGAGGGTTTGAATGGTTTCAATTAGTATTCCGATGCAACAAACAAAGCTCAAAATAACTTACAAGAAGGTTTAGGCAATAAAAGGGCGCATAGTAGAAAGGAAAGTTCAAGTAGATTTTCTCAATAAACAAGGCATCGGAATAAAAGAATACAGTTAGATACTGAATTAACCTACTTTATCAGGAAGAAAATGCGCAAATAAGGAGCGTTAAGGCAATATGAGGGACAAATCGCATGTTATCAACGAAGAGCAAAAGCAGAACCGATCAATGCTAAGTAACTAATACTAACGTTTTCCCAAACCCCCGGACATCTAGTACTCTAACACCCCCTAAACTCCTTAATTTGTATTAACTATTACTCTTAATTCGTCCATGACAACCTATTAGTACTAAAACTTAAATGCCCATTGATATTAAGTCGGCCAAACTTAGTACCAGGAATCATGCAACTGTAGCCTAACAGAGTTAAATCAATAGACAGTCATGCGAACAAAACTCTAGTTCTTGTTACTATAACAAGACCAAAGGCATGACAAACACTTAGAGTTATGCACGAAGCATAGGCAGTCCATTCTCGAGGTTCTAATCAGGATGAACTGCTCTGATACCAAATATAACACCCTAGACAACAGCACCTTCGGATCGTGCTGAAATCCAGGAGTTATGGACCTTCTAAAACCTTTTTAATTCCATACTATAATTATTTACTACTGAGCCTCTAGTAAACGCATGCTAGTTCTACCGAAAATCAGACAAAGTCTCCTCTGTGTTTGTAACATTACCCAACCATTTCTATTTACCTGCTTCAGTTCAACAACCAGCAATCTCAAGTATATACATATATACATATCAAGGAAATACATAATAGTTCAATATTACAACTCGAACACCGTTCCTACCCCTCTGAACATTCCAACTCGCAAAGGCGAGGGGTACACCCATACTAACCCAAACCAACACGGACCAACTTCAGGGACTTCCTAATCCATCCTCAAGTTCTATCCTCGCAACCTGAACCTGCCACTGAAATATGTAGGGGGTGAGAACAAAACTCCACGTTCTCACCTTTATAGAATACTGTCAAAGTAGTAGGTTAGCACGCAAATAAATAAACTCTTATCAGAAAACACATACTCAAGTAAAACCATTTCTAAAACCGATGGAAATCCCTTCTTAGTTCATAAACCCCTTTCTCTCTGCAAAACCTTGTAAAGAAAACCACTTTAAACTCTAAAACACCAAGAATACGACACAAGGGACTTGCAACCATCATTCCAACAGTTCACATAACCCACTCATCAACTAGTTCACGCAAACACACACAAATTAAGCAAATCAAGCACATACACAACAAGTACAACAAGCAACAGATAACAGTTAAGCATACCAATACAATTCACACTCAAACAATGCAATCAAATGCAGATGATGCATGCCTGATCCTATGGCTAAGATGAGCTCACCCAGTCGGTTATTTAGCCAACCCGACCGGTCCAGTACTAGTCCCGGACCAATATCAGACGCACTTCCCCGAGGACAACACGCTCATTGCCCCGAACATCTATGTTATTTCTTTCTCATATATATAATTGGCGGTTTCCTCCTTATTGCGTATATAATGCCCGTACACCAGGAAGTTAGTCCGAAGACCCCCTGTCATGCACTACGCCCGATAGTCCGCTATTGTCGTAAGCCGAGACATTAGCCTGCAGGCCCCCATTGTCACTTCGACTCACGTATACATCACTCCGGTGATGTCTTCCACTTAAGGGCAACCATTTCACTCTTTTATATATAACGTTAGTATTCAAGTAAGGCGTAGTTGGAATATGGGTATAGAACTTTGCTTTAAAACCAAACTGTTAACTTGAAATACCAATTCTTGAAATATTTGGGACCAGAATCGATTCTGGAAGGTTGAGAATCGATTCCCTGAAGTCTTGGCAGAGAGATCTCGTCTCTGGAGGGATATGAATTGATTCGAGGGGTTCTTGAGTCGATTCTGTCCACTCTGAAAACTTTGGAATTCTTTTCTGTTAAAAACTGAATCGATTTGTGCCTCACACGAATCGATTCGTCACACAGAGAGAAGATGCCCTTATAAAATTTCAGCAAGGAGGAATCGACTCTAGCAGAGCTAGAATCGATTCATATAACGTTAAAATAGGACTCTTACTCTCTGTGAAACTCTGAATCGATTCGGGCAATGGGAGAATCGACTTTGAGGTCCCAAAATTACGTTTTCATTAAGTTCAGAGTCATGGGAATCGATTCTCCCTAGGCACGAATCAATTCCTTCACTGAAGGAACCATTTTCAATAAATCGGAAGTACTTTTGAAAAACCCTTTCATAAAACCTTTATCCAAATATGATTTCAACCTTAAAACCAGTTTAGTAGAGACTTTACCAAATTACCTTCCAATTTCTTTCAAACATTCAATTTCAAGAAACCCATACCCCACACTACCCTTCACCCTTTCTATTTCACTCACACACCATCGCAACACTTCTTATACCATTTTCAATCATCAATCAACTCGCAATTTAGCCAGGCAATTCATTCACAATCCGCATATTTAGGCACATAATCTAGTTAACGGTTGCTTTCAAACCCTTTTCACTTCAGCCAACTCTTTCAATTAAAACCAAGATTTAAAACCAACATTCCCTTTTTCCCAAAACCTCCCTTTTAAGCCAAAGTTTAGGTAAAACAACATGGCATTATCAAACAGCATCAGAGATCATTTTACCACTATCGAATCAGCCCAAACACACAAGCACATAGACATACAAACTCAGATATATCAGCCATCATTTATTCATTTGCATTTACCACACTAACTTATCAAGTATTCACATTTGAAGACAGTTTAACCCCTACCTCGTTTACTCAACTCTGCGATTACACAGACACCGTAAGCTCCTAATACCGTTA
The DNA here is from genome assembly GCA_036250425.1 of Stylosanthes scabra. Classification (NCBI taxonomy): domain Eukaryota; kingdom Viridiplantae; phylum Streptophyta; class Magnoliopsida; order Fabales; family Fabaceae; genus Stylosanthes; species Stylosanthes scabra. The sequence continues at coordinate 1,224 of JASCZI010122486.1, read as the reverse complement.
GCTCCTAACCCGCAACAACACCAACAGCCCCTATCATTGTTTGCTTTCGCAGCGGCATCAGCAGCTTTAAACTCAAACAAGCCATCGCAGTTGTTCAACCCTACGGCATTCAAGAGTTCAACACGCTAAACAAGTACAATAGACTAGGTATGACAAGGATTTCGGAATAAGAACTTACTGCCACTATAAGAGGATAGAGAAATAGAGCAGCAGCACTAACCATTACGACACTAACTAAGACTCACATTCCCAAATATCACCTGCACAACAGTTCCACTGCTAGAACAGTCCCGAATCAGAGCTAGCATCGAGCATGACAGTACGTATCTCGAATCTAATTAAGAGTAAGTACAACAATAACAGTGCAGATATGGTGCTTACCGAAAAAGCAAGAAGGCAAGGCTGCAACATTGGTGACTACAACTGCGTTCTCCCATAACTGCAACAGCCTTCTTCGGTGACCTCGAAGAGCACCAGCGGTGGCTGGAACTACAATGACAGTGGCGAATTTCAACATGCAGTGAGAACACACACTGGAAAATTAAAGGGAAGGAACTGAAATAAAGGACACCCTTACCGGCGGTGGGTTCTGATGGTAATGACGGCGTTTTCCCCCGCGACGAGGCTTCCTCCATGATCGCCGGCGGAGTGAAACTCGAGAACAGTGGCAGGGCTCGACGGAAAGTTCTCTCTCTCTCTCTCTTTCGAGTTCGGATCCTTCTCCCTCAACGTCTCTCTCTCTGCGGATCAGAATGGCAGCGACGAATACCCTCGACGGAGTCTCCTTTGTCCACGGCGATGACGAAGCCGCGGCGAAGGATGGCAGCAACTCGAAGTTGCAGAGGCGGCGGAACTCCCTTCCTCGATCCCTCTCTCTCTTTCTCACTTATTTCCGGTTACAGCAGCGGCGGCGGGGAACGGGTGCCACCGGCGCCGTTCTCTCCTTCCCTCTCTTCCGGTCATGCATGTATGTGTGGTGTTGGGGATTTTGGTCTGCTAGGGTTTTGGTGTGTGGTGTGTGTCGTTGAGTGAAGAACTGCTGAGGGTGTGAGTGTGTGTAGGAGTTAGATCAGAATTAGGGTTGGTGTGTTAAATTGGGGCAAATGTGAAATTTAGTAAAATTGTAGGGTAGCTATTGTAATTCAATAAAGTACCTCCTGGGGCGGATTCACAAATCTAGGTTGTTACAATGAAGATATATATATATATATATATATATATATA
>JASCZI010122485.1:0-13039 GCA_036250425.1 Stylosanthes scabra | reverse complement strand
ACCTTCAGTATCTTGGTCGGCCATTATCAGTTACGTTGAGGTAGTCCCCACAGACGGCGCCAATGTACGGAATGTACCTTCAAGGGTTTGGGACTACCGGCGTAACTGGTGGTGCCAAGACGGAAGGTTGGAGGTTTATGTGAGAGGTAGGTATGCGTTAATAGAGCTTCGCCAAATAAGGATTTGGGAGTTCTCCTAACACATGTAATGGGGTAGGGTTTAGAAGACGTACCTGAGAGAGGAGTGGATCCTCTCTTTATATACCCGTAATGCTCCGTGTTATTTTGGGAGTAGATCTGTGAGGAATCAGTGCCAAATATGGCTCGATTCTCTCCATGTTTATTGAGATTGCGTGTGATAAATCCGTACGAAATCATGATTAATGATATCTTGATCCTTTATGGATTTATTGAGCAAGGCTTTAGGCCATATGGCATTGGGTCGAATTTACCGAACTAGGGGCTCCATGCGTGTGCCTTAGGGATTTGGGCCGTTTAGGCCCAATATCCGGAACACTTATAATCTATGATGCGTTGACATGCACACTAGACACGACACAACATGCGACACGCCAACACACCAATCTTAATTTTTTATATGATACATGGACACGACATATATAAAATATAATATATTTTTAATAAAATTATAATAATATCTTGACATTTTATTTATATAAAATATTTAAGATAATTTTTAATTTTAAAAAATAGTATTATATACTACTTTTAAACTCATTTTAAAAAAATAAGTTAAGAATAAAGTTGGACATGCGAACACGTGATGATATTTTGGAGTGTCAAGTGTGTCTGAATAGATACTTTTATTTTTTTAAGTACACGAAGGAGACACGAAAAACACGCATGTCGGACAAATATTGATGAGTATCGTGTCCAAAACATGTCCGACACGTAGACACACTAATTCAACGAATTGTCCGTGCTTCACCGCTCGTGAACCTAAGTAACGGACAAAATGTGAGGAACAAAATATTGAAAATCAATTTGAATCCGACATAAAACTTCATCTACTAAATTAAACATTTATTCTTTGAAGATCAAACCTTTAAATTAGACTATTAGATTATCCAGCCATGCTAGATTAGACTCCACTAATTATTGAACAGAAGTTAGAAATTTGATCAATGTTAAAAAAATATATCATTAATAATTAATAATTTCAATTAATAATCCAATCGGATTTGACTGAAATATCATAAAAGAATTAGAGAATTTTCATTGAAAATCATTTTCATATAATGATATATATGTACACATAACCATATATTTATTCCAATAAAATAATTTTTGTTTTTCTAGCTGTGAGTTGTAACTCAAATTTTTTGAATTAAACTTCATTATTTTTGTGCTCAAAATTTTTACGTTAAATTTTATTATTTTTATATTTGGCATATATGCTCATTAGGTGTAAAAATATATAGATAAATGCATAAGTATATTACATCTATCATTTTACTTATTCAAAAATACTTATCACTGTAGTTGCATGATTAGAAGTTTTATTTAAATTTAAATTAATAATTATTCATTTTGCAAAAGAAATAATGTAATTTTATTTCAGAGCTGAAAGCTTATATATAATATTCTGGTTTTCAGTATTTGCTGTATGTTGTGTTTCTTCTGTTCCTCCCTCTCAAAAAGTTACACACGTTCTCCTTATTAATATACGATAAGATTAGATAGAAAAAATCGAAATTTTATATGAAAAAAATAAATTAAAAAGTAAAAATATAAAATTGTAAAAAATTTAATTATAAAATCTTTTAAATTAGTATAAATTTTATAAAAATAATTAACTCATTAAAATTTATAAGATTTTAAAAATTTAATCGAAATTTTAGCTAGCATGGATTCGAAATCTCTAGAGAAAGCGTGAGAGGGCACGTGTCATTCAGAGTAAGAACAAAGCGCGTGGAGAACTTCTCTCTTTGTGTTTTACGGTGACGTTTATCTGCTGCAGTACATAAAAATTGGAGGGTCTTATAAGGGTCAAATATTTCAACGGTAAGAATTAACCCTAGCACGGATAAGCTGTATATTTTAAAAGTGAAAATTTTGTACTTTGTAGCGTGAAAAAATAATGTTTTAATTTTTGTTTATTAAAATAGTAAGATTCATGTGTAATGAAAGTAACAAATTTAACATGAGACTTAATATAAATAATGTGAATTTTATTAGAAATATGTAAAGATGTATATTTATATTTTATTTTAATTTTTTAGGATATAAAAAGTAAAATATATATATGTATTATAAGAAAATTTTTTGTATTTATTTTAATTTACAAAAAACTTTTCATTTAATATTGACTAATTATTTACTTTATTATTATTTTTTTGTTATAGATAATATTTTTATTCCAATTTTTATTTAAGGATGATTAATTTTTTTTTTTTACTTTTCTCTTTCATTAAACCATATAAATATTTTAATTTGGATTGAAAAACGTAGGAAAACCATAAGTGAGTGGTTGGTCATCGTCAAATATGTAATTGAATAACAAGATTTAAATTTAAAGAGATTAAATACTATTTTTTTCACTTTACAAATTTTCTCACCTTATATTTAGCCATGATAGCAAAAAGAACAAATAATTAAATTGATCTCTAAATAATTTTAGGCTTAGACATTTTATATTCTAATATGTATTTTGTTTATTCTAATAATTAATTTTTGTAATTGATTTTGATGTATTCTAACATGATTTATTCAAGAAATATTATAAATTTTAATTGTGTATTTTATGATATAATATTTACTCTTTTGGAAGCTCTTATCCAAAGATATATATCACTGCTGATGAATTGTGTAATATCTCGATAAATATTATATATTTTGAAGAGGAGTTCAAACTGGTGATCTTTACTTAAAAAAAAAAAAAAGGACAAATGTTATTACTAAATGTTATATATACCAACAAGAAATCAACATATATGTATTATAAATTAATAATTAGACAATATTTTCTTTGTTGAATTTATGAAAAAAGCTAAGACAACATAAAAAAAATCCTTTGAATAGAATGTAAATTTTTCATAATGGCATCTGAAAAATAAATAAATAAATAGATCTATTTGCATATATTAAATAGCAACAATGCTAGATAACCAACAAAAATTCAGCCAATATCAACCAACAACTTAAATTGGATATTTTATTCCTTTATGTTTTGAATGTTTTATTTCTTTAGGTTTTAGATGTTCTGTTTCTATTGTTGGTTGCTTTAGGTTTCAAATGTTCTATTTCTAAAAACGTTATGAATATTCTATTTCTTTAGATTATGAATGTTCTATAAACAGTAGTTACAGATATTCTATTTTTTTATTAGCTAATTATTGGTTAAAAAAATATTGATTACCTATACTTTTTCATTAAACAAATATATATACTTTTTCATTAAACAAATATATATTTGGGTGATGTGGTTTTTGGTCATGACTTTTCCATGGTAAATAGAAGCAAAAATTAACCTAGATTTTTTTTTCTTTTTCTTTTTTTTTTTTCTTTTCAAAACCACCTCTTACTGTTGGCTGAGCTTCATACTGTTTTTGTTTTCTTTATTTTTTAATTGGGAGGAGAATATTTAGTGCCTCCAATCATGCCCTTTGGTTGTTGTGTTCCCTCTTTTTTTTATGATTTTTTTCTCCTCATTTCCCATTCATTATTGACCTTAAATAAAACACAAGAGAAGAATATTTAATTATATATTAGATTAATTAAAAAAGAAGAAAGATATATATATATTTTGACCATTTAAAAAAAAGAATTTTTAAAGCAATAGTTAATCAACAAAGGAGAAGATTTTGGGAAATCAATCACTCGTGTATCTTCAAATCCACTAATATTGCGTGCGTTTGGGTATTTCTTTATTATATTAATTGAAAGTACTAGATCCATTACACAAGTGTGCATAGTGATAGTATAATACTTTTTAATTAATTTATATATAAAAATATACAATTTTAAGTTTAATATTTGTGGAGTGACCTAATATAAATGAGAAAGTATTAGTGTGACGCTATTTTAACCAATAAGCATGAACAATCTCATTTATTAATACCATTGTTTTTTTGGTAATGATTTATTAATACCATTGTGCTAATAATACTACTATTTTAAATAATCTACTTTTTATTATTTTTATTTTTCAATGATCTATTATTTATTATTTCGAATGATGTGTCTTAGATACATATAAGTTGTTCTTAATGGCACTTGACAATTTTTATTATTGTACCTAATGCCCTTCTTCTTGAAGGAAATAGAAACATAAGTAAATGTCAATTTTTTTTTTAAAGACCTTTTTTATGAGAAGGGATAAATGTCATTTGAGTTATAGCTCGTTAATTAAATAACTGTCATAATTAATTTATAACTTTTAATAAATATAACAGATTATAGTTCAATTAGAAAATTAATTTTTTTCAATCAATATCAATTAATTTTTAATTTTTTTAAGACTCTAAATTTTAAATTAAATCTCAAACACACTTAATTTTAAATCTTAAATTATACACTCTAAATAGAAAATTTTCCAAAAAATAAAAATAAAAATGATTTTATAATAATGAAAATTAACTAATAAATTAAAAATTAGTTTTATGTACTTATTCAAAAGGCAAAAAGATAAACATTACTTATTATTAAAAAAACTCAAATAATAGACAATTATTAAGTGGTTTACATTGATTGAATTTCTGTCAATCTATGGGTGGCTTTAATTCAACGGTGATGAATAGATGAATTGAAATCATTTCAACCAGAAAAGATATCCAATCTTTTCCCCTCATTTTTGTAACACATTGCATGGTTTTGTGTTGGTGCTATTTATGGAAGCCCTCGCTAACCCTATTATATATTATATATGTACTTTTAAAGAAAACTAACATATGCATGCACTCAATTAGGAAGGCTTAATTATTTGGGATTTAATATCAGTGATTGACAGATTGGACAACCGGAATGACCCTATAGTAATAGTAGTATACATAAGATTTGAAAAACGTGGTAATGGCTAAATAATCAACAAAAAATTGAAAACAATAGAACACCACATTGTAGGAGAAAATTAAGAAGAAATTTTTAAAAAGTGCTGAAATTATATTAATTAACTCCAATCTTTTAATTTTTAGGCTAAACAAAGAGTTTTTGGAAGGTTAATTGTTATTGTTTTGGTGTCTTGCAAAAATTGTTAAAGATAGAATTTAAATTGGAATTGGATGGGTATTACTAATATTTGGTTCAAGTATTTATAATTAAAGAAAGTTTGACAAAAACAAAATTGACTTCATTCCTTCTGTGACAAAGTTTACTCAAATTTATTTATTTAATTAAAGTAAGTTTAATTATACTACAGGTCACTATAATTTATAAAAAAATTAAATTAAATTCCTAAAATTTTAAAGTTTGTACTTGAGTCTATTAGATAAAAATTTTGAATTAAATTTCTACCAATAATTTCCATTAAAAACAAAAGAAGAATATCTTTAGTATATTCCATGCTAAACCTAAATGCAAGGGCAAATATTCTGAATTTCTGATAATAGATTTGTTTCTTTTTTGACAAAGTAAAACCTAATTGAAAACTTCATTTAGTATTAGCAACCTGTAATTAAGAAGACTTTTAAATTTTTGGGATCTAATTTAAATTTTTGATGAAATTATAAAAATTTGCAAAATAATTAAATATTTGAGAAATTTTCATTTATTATTATTTTTTAATTTCTAAGTACAGATCTAGCCAAAAGCTAGAAAGTTTTGGAATCTTAATCTTAATAATATACAATTAAGAAGCTTAATGACTAGCATGGCGGATGGAGAATGAATTTGGGAGGCTAAATGTTTAGATGTCGTCATTAGAATATATAGATAGGGAAAGAGAGAGATAAAGAAATAGAGAAAGAAAAGAAGAGACGAAATGAGAGGATAGAGAGCAAGGGGAAATAAAGAAATGGAGAGAAAAATGGGAGAGGAAGAAGAAGGGGATGAAGTAAGGGAGAGAGAAGGGGAGATAAATATATAGAAAGAGAGGGGGAGGGTGCAGGGGAGAAAGGAAAAAAGACGAAAATAGAAAAATAAGGAGAGAGAATGGGGGAGGGTGCGGGGGAGAGATACAAAAATAGAAAGATAAGGAGAGAGAACGAATGTTAGAGAAAGAAATAGAGAGATATGGAGAGGAAGATAGATAAAAAGAGAGGGGAAAAGAAGGAGAGAGAAGAATAGAAAGAGAGAGTGAGAGAACGGGGAGAGAGGTGAGGAAATAGAGAAAAAAAGAGTGAGGGAGGGAGAAGGAGAGAGAGCAAGGGTGAGAGAAAGAAATAAAAAGAAAATGAAATAGAGAGATGGAGGAAAGAGAGAAAAATAATATGTTTTGTATTTGGGTTCATTGGTAAGAACTTTAAGTGTAGGATTAAATTGTGGATTCAATGCATTTAAATTTGATTACACTTACTTAATTGATAAATAATTTTTTATAAATAGAGAGAGAATGAGAGAGCGAGAATGAGAGAAAGAAATGGAGAAAGAAAAAGAGAGGGGAGGAAAAGAAAGTGGGAGAGAAAAACGGGGATAGAGGAAAGATAAGGCCGAAGAGGAAGAGATAGTGAGAGATTGTGGGAGAGAGAAATAGATCGATAAGAAAATAGAGAGAGAAATGATAGAGGGAGCGAGAATGAGAGAAAGAGCAAAGGTGAGAGAAATAAATAGAAAGAAAATGAGAAAGAGGAGGAAGAAAAAGAGGGAGAGAGAAAGAGAAATCATATATTTTATATTTTGACTTATTGGTGAGAACTGATAACTTCAAATATAGGAATAGCGTTATGGTAAAATTTTTTATCAACGTACCGACATAAGACTTTTTCTATAGTTAGATATCTCACAATAATCATATAACTCAATATATTTAGATTTGATTGCATTTATTTAATTGATAAATTATTTTTTACAAATCATTTTTATTTAATATATTATATTAAATTGGAATATAAATATCGTGTATCAGACGGACGGGTAAAATACTAATGAGGATATATAATGCCTCAACTTATAAACTATATGATCGTTTAGAATGTAAAACAGGTGATGACCAGTGACCCAATAACATTAAATCATAGATATAACTTAAGGAGTCTACTTCAGTATGATGAGGAAAATGAAGCGAATGATATGTATGGCTAGGACGTGACAATTCACAAAGTAGTGCATGGTGGTCTCTGCATTGTTATTGTTCTCTTGTAATAGGCTTGTGCGACGTGTTCGGGGCAGCACATGTGAGTGAGGTGACCATAAAAGTAATTTTTTTTAAGATAACAATTAAGAAAAAAAAAGTAAAGTATTGTTTTAATATTTTTTTATGACTATATTATTTTAATATTTAATGTTGTTGAACAAATTTGAAACAGTTTTAATATTTTAATTATCTTATTTTAGCTTCTTAATATTTTATATGGGTCAATATTATTTTTCAATTTGAGATAAATAAATAACAAACAATTTATGAAAAGACTGATGTAATGTTAATCTACAAGTATTATCACACTAAAGATTATTATTTAGAAAAAAAATAAAAGAACAATAAAATTAATGTTACTAATATTTTTTCCTCCTTTTTACAATTTCATATATATTGTATTTTATTTTTTTCTACAAAAGTAATGTTTTTTTTTACAACAATTCTATTTACATATAAAAATTAATTATTATGTATTTATATATGAATACATATGTTCAATGTGTATTTTGTATTTTAATGTGTATTATACACTAATAATTGATTTTGATGATTGATTTTAATGTGCAAATAGCATAACATTTTTTAAATCGTTTGAAATACTTGACCCAAACGAGAAGAAAGTCAAGAACCGCATCTCATCTCCTTCGGTATTGCCATGTTTAATATGATTATCACGTTATAAAATTCACATCCACATTGATTATTGATCTCAAATTTAACGATGAAACAAAATTAATTTTGTTTTAAATTATATTTATTATTATAGAAAATGATTTATAATTTTTTCTCTAATCAAATGTTAATTGTGTTTTTATTTCATAATTTTTTATTATTATTATTTTACTTTTTTCTTGTAATGATAATATTTTGTGTGGTGGGAAGTTAGAGAATTTGTGTCCAGGCCACTTTTTTTCGGTTATTTGTTCATCTTAAATTTAGATGTGGGACAACTTAATTTTTTTTTAACTAATATAATATGATTAAAACATTATGGACTAATTTAAAATATAGATCAAAAGTTAGGGATCAAAACAATACTTTACTCTATATAAAAATATACTATTTATACGTTAAACATTCTTTACACTTATATAAAATTACAGTTATTATTGATTAATTATTTTTAACAGTTTAATTTTAATATACTGCCAATATAAAAAGTTTTACATTATTATCCAATTAGATTCATGCGCTTAATGAATTTTGAAATACTAAATTTAAAAATTAATTATTTCTTTTAGTGTGGTATTATATAAAAATATAATTAATTGTATGTGTAAAAAGTTTTTATACTAATAGTACATAGAAATTAAATTTTTATTTTTAATTAATAAAACATATAAAATTTATATTTAATTGTTAAGAAAATATTAGTATAATATGGTGTTAATTAAAACACATTTTAAAAGATAAAAATTTACAAAAAAAAAAAAAAAATAGAACAGAGAAAAAGTACAAATATTAATTAAGATTGAAAACTTTTAGACGTTTTTCTGCCCTACACACTATATTAATATTCTCAAGGTACACCTCTATCAAATCTTCATGCTCTTCATCGATTCTTCTCTCCACGAGAGAACTCACCATAACTTAATCCTAGAGCTGAGACATTATATATAACGAAACACTTATGCCAGAAATCTATACATATACTATGTCTAATAAATATCTATCTCAAAACAACAATGATTTACATAAACTCATGGGTTTATCAGGGGAAGAAGTTTGACTCACCATTTAACTATTTTAATTTGGTGTTCATTATCTAAATAATTCTTAGGAGTATTCTTTTTTTGATAGGATCTTAGGAGTATTCTTATGCAAGCATATCTAATGAAATGAAATTTATTTCATTATAAATATAACTATAAAGTTATTCTATATTCTTAAATGAGTGCTTAATTAGTGACTAGAAATAATAATAATAATAATAATAATAATAATAATAATAATAATAATAATAATAATAATAATAAGAAGAAGAAGAAGAAGAAGGGTTGAAATTTAATTTGTTAAAAATTTTAAAAATATCTTTAAATTTTATTTCGTTTCAATTTTGTCTCAATTTTTTTTCATCAAATACATCCTAATTTCTTAAAAAATCTTAGGATCAATTTAACAATAATGTTTAATGATTAGGAGTCAATAACATAATTTTGTGCTTAGCTTTTGTGACAAATGTTATCCTTATAAAATTATAGCTAAATTGATCTCATAATTTTTGAAAAATTATCTGTCAAGAGTTATATTTGAAACGAATAAATAATTTTTGTGACAAAATTATAACAAAATAAAATTTAAATGTATTTTAAAATTTTTTCACAAATTCCAAAGACAAAAAGTATTTCTTGAAATTGTTTGTATAACTTAACTCAGCCGGGAAGAAATAAAGATGACTGTAGCATATCCTTCCATATTGTCACAAGTTTTTTGTTACATCAAAATAAAGATAAAAACTTAAAGCTAATTAATCTCCAGGCATGCAAGTACAAACCAACAACAAAACACCAAAAATACATGAATCCCATCTATCTAAAGCTCATCAAAATTTTGGCATCCTCTATGAACAATACAAATCATGATAAAACCACCACCTCAAAGCCATCACTAGCTTCATTCACATCATCATTTTTGTGTTTGCCATGATATGCCAGCCTCTTGGTAAATGGTTGAAATGCTCCAAGTTGTTTCCCTTGCTTAATGTGCATTTCTCAACGTCCCTTGTATGTTATTTAACATGCTGTTCTCTCCATTGCATCCACCGAGCTGTATCTTTCTTTAAATAATCTATACTCCATGTATTTTACTTCAATTCAATTCCTTTAATTATACCTTCATCTCAACTCCTATTAATTTTCTCAACATTCTCAATTCCCAACTTGTACTTACTTTACCTTGCATCCACTCTATAGTGTTTTTGTTATCGATTATCAACATCAAGTCCTCCTCCTTTAGTAACACTTCCTCTAGTAATAATGTTTGTAATGCTATCTCTAAGCTTGCAATAATAGTTTCCCCTCAGATTTTTCATGTACTATATTTATCTTACCACAATATATTCTTTTTCTTTTTTGCTTTGCACTCACTTAAAGTTTAGTCTGTGTTCTAATTGTGAAATGAAGGATGACAATTTAAATTTTTTTCAATTTAAATTTTTTTCTAATTTCTACTATTCCAAACAAATCGAAGCAAAAAATTACAAAAAAAAAAAAAAAAAAAAAAATCATACACCATTTATTTTTACTGTGTTCTTAGCTTCTTATTGTACCATGTTCAAGTCATAGTCTAACATTCAAAAAAATTATTTAAATCAGTTATAGTATATTGTTAAGCACCTAACTACCGTTGTAAGACTAGTAATTCCTTATTAAGAAATTTTCATGAATAAAGCATGGAAGCAGCAAGATTTTATGGGTTGAGGATAATTGCCAGCAAGTAATTCGGTTAAATCCGGGCTTTTTAATAAAAGAAATTATTAGCAGCTGAAACTAAACGTAACAAATGTTAGTAATTCATATGATAAATAGTTGAATACAGAAAGTATCGTTTTAAATTTTAATAATAATAAAAAACTTGTGAATAGAGAATTTTATTTTCATAATTTTTTGGATAAATCATGATACTAGCATTTATTTAAAATAAATATATAAAAACTTAATTTAAATATTCTCATAATTAATGTACATTCATCCTATTAAATCCGTTTTATTTGTTGCATTGCACGTCAAAAATAAAGTCACATCTTTGTAACATCATCATCAATGATTAATAATAAATAAAATAAAAATACAAGATTTGACAAATCCGAATCAATACAAAAAAATTATAGCAAAAATATTAGGCATTCAACAATAATTCTTAGTAATATATAGGATATTTTTAGAGAGATTATTATATCCAAATTCATTCATGATTTTTCCTTTTGGTAAAATCCTAAATCATGAAAAACTTAATTAAATATCGTGACGCAAATGAGTTGTACTAAAATATAATTAGTCATTTTCTTCAATAAAGTTGGTGCCTACTTGCATGACAAGCATTATTCTCCATATCAAATAATTTTTTTCTTCTCTAAATTGTGTATTTGTGCCAATGACACAATAAAATGATAAATCTAATTCTTGTTCTATTAGACCCACACACATATTAATATTAATATTTAACTTTGGTTAGTGGGTCTCTTGATTCTCATCCCGTGATGCATTGTTGAGAATAAAATCTATGTATTTATCATAATAATATCATATATCCCAATTGGAAATAAAGTAACTAATGAGGGAAAACCAAAAAAGATTCTAAGATAAACATGATAAAATCTTTGGTTAACCTCGTTATTGTGTGACTAATTTTTTTAGGGCTATTTTGTAAAAAATAATCTAAAATTAAAATGCATGAACAAGTAACTTGAATCCATGTATATATTACAATAGTTTTATGGCATTGATTGTTTCTTTCAAGATACAGTTTACAACAATGACAAAAATGAAGGTTCCTTTCACAAGGTGTTTTTTCATCTTATTTTATTGCGTAATAGAAAAGCATCTTCTAAAAACTTTTACTGATAAACTTATATTTTACTTTAAATAAAGTCCTAAATACGTCTTTGAAAAAAAATGAGAGAATAATTGCTAGATTAAACAAAATAGTATTTGGATATTCTAAAATTAGGAGGTTTATAAAGTAAATTGGAAAAGATAAAGTATATTTTTTCCTTAAAGTTTATTTAAAGTTTAAAAAATACTCTAAATATTTTGTTTTAATTTTATTATTGAAATTTTTTATTTGCATTAAATGTATCATAACACTTAATTTTTTAGAAGACGTCATACCAATTCAACAATAGCTTCATAAGAAGAACCTTTAAATACAAGCAAATTAAGCCATACCAATTCAACAATAGCTTCATAAGAACAACCTTTAAATACAAGCAAATTAAGCACAAAATTCTGTCCCGACTCATAATTATCGAATGAATTGGTCTCATGATTTTTTAAAATTTGGCTACCATGATATATTTGATACAAATAAAAAATTTATGAGATAAAATTAAAATAAAATAAGACTTAAAAATACTTTTTAAAAGTTTGAGCAAATTTCAAGAAAAAATTACTTTACCCGTTAAAAAAATAATTGCTCTTAGATTACTTAGTGGGACCAACACATAATGAATAATCCAACTCATGATATGCTAAATTATCCATCACCTTGAACAAGATCTTTTATTAATGAATGAGTATATTAGTATATAATAGATAATTTACAAGACAAGACAGCATTTATAACGTGCCAAATTTTCTTTAAGCTATTTTCTTTAAGCTATTTCTACTCAGGAAGAGTTACACCTAAGATTTTCCCAATAATTATCCTCTCCATGTTGTTTTTATCTCTTTTGTTTGTTTGGGTTATCTTTTTCTGGAGTTTGAATCTTGGTCTTTTCCAAAGAAGACTCACTTTGATGCAACAACACCCAGCTCCTTGTTAATATGTTAAGGACACAATGCTCCAATAATTTGATACACAAATATCAACGTATGGAGTTAGGCCATATTTTATTTTAAATGAAAATACAAGACAAACATGATATATGAATACAAATAAAATATTAAGACAGATAGTCAAAGGAATTGACAGGAACATGCCCCACAACAACACAAATTACAAACTTGAAGTCGCAAATAAAATAAAAAAAAAAAATAGTTAAGCAATTTCTGTTTATTACTTCATTTTTGTTTCCCAGTATATAAAATTTCAATCCACTGAATAGAAATGAGGTGGGCATCTATATACC
>JASCZI010122478.1:0-13098 GCA_036250425.1 Stylosanthes scabra | reverse complement strand
CATAAATTTTTGCTATATCCATTGCCAAATGAAAATGCAAGAGACTTGGTAAGTATAATCTCATACAAGCAAAGTTCCATGGAAATTTTAATCTACCCCTCTGGAGACCTCTGGAGTACAGATGCAAAATTATTGTTTTACTTAGACAGATTATACAACTATACAACAACTACAATATCATGATCAAATCAAGTAATTTTTTTTAAAAAAAGTAGTTCTATGCTTAATAATCCTATAATTATATAATTACAAAACTGGTTTTCATGCAAGAGCAATTATTATTTTTGAAAGCCTATAAGCTTGCTCATTTTGTAATTTTCAATTTAAAAAAAATTGATTTATCATCCTCAAACAGTTAGGGTTCTTCCTTCAATAGCAGTAAACATGATTTTTTCTAATCCTAACACACATATTTCGAAGCATTTACGGAATTAAAAAAAAAATTAACACATATAGAAAAGGACATTAAATACATTGTTTCACACCACCACCATGCAACACCAACTTGATTTCAACAGCAGTGAGAGTGAAAGTGAAAGTGAAGGATGGGGAAAACGCGTTACTTACCTTCGCTGATCACACACTACGTCACGGCGCCGTCAAACCGCCGTCAACCTGTCGTCAGTGGCTCCGTCTTCTTCAAAGTCAATGGTCGTCAATGGAAAAGGTGGGGGTAGTGAGGGCTAGGGTTTTGTAATTTTGGGGGAGAAGGAAGGGTGACTCTGGAAACATGAGAAGAGAGATCTTATATTTTATCTCCCCCAAATGAGTAAACGACGTCGTTTACAAGATTTATCAGGGGCCATCATGTCTCCGTTGCTAGAACAGTGACACATCACTCCGTTTATATGCCACGTCTACGCACTCCGTTACCGTTTCTCTCATCTAATTAACAGAAAGGCCATTGTGTCTAACGGTGATATTTGTTAAGGGCCGGGATGAGCATTTTTTTTTATAAAGGGCCGTTTTGATTTTTTGTGTGATTATCAGAGGGCGGCTTGATATTTTACTCTTAAAATAAAGAAACTGACATCGCTTGTTTTCTAAAAAGTGAAAACGTTATTTTTGCGTTTTCAAATTTTCAAGGATTTTAGAAATGTTTTCAAATTTTAAAAATGAAAATAACAAATTAAACACGTTTTCTCCCGTGTTTTCTATTTTTTATGAGAATTAAAACAAAAAACAAGCCGACCAAACACATCCTAAGTGTTTTGAACTTTGTGTTATATTTCAAGCATGAGCGTTGTATTTTTACTCTGGCTTTTCATTGTAATAATTTATGGATTTACTCTCACTTTGTGCTAAATATTAGTACTCTCTTTTTACTTTAATTTCATTTTGATTTGAAATAATTTATTGCATACTAGTTATCTTCACTCTTAATTTCATTAAATCAATATATTTGAGAGGAAAAAATATCAAAACTGCTCACGAAAGATTTGAACACTAACAAAATTACCAATGAATAACGGAAAAGAGTTTTCTATCCATAAAAAATGAGTTCTATTTGTGAAAACTACCCAAACATCAGCAATTAACATGGCAATTTGGGTAGTTCTGACAAATGGAACACATCTTGCATAGGTAAAAAACTATATTCCTTTATTCATGAGTAGTTTTATTAGCGTTCAACTCATTTTTTTTTTTGATAATTTTAATTTTTTTCCTATTTGATATAATTGCCAATTCAATTTAAGTGTAAAATATTGCATGATTATTTTTATCTTTATCACATTACTTTAACGTTGAGATTAATCTTTTTATCTTAAATCAAGATGAGACCATAATATAAAAAATGGTAGAGATGATATTGCATGTGTTGTTGCGAATGTTTGATGAGAAAGAGATAAATTGAAACATGAAAGTTAGAGACAATAAGGAATCATATGAATCCTATTTAAGTTATATTGTAAGGGTAAATTAGTAAATTTAACTCCTATTAACATTTTTGTTAATTTCTATTTTCAATGAGGATCTAATTGAAAATTTTGATTTTTTATAGGAACCTAATTAAAAGAAAAAAAAAATAAAGGAACCTAATTAAAAATTTGGTAAAATTATAGGGACATGTAGAGTAATTTAAATTAAACCAATTTAAAACTACTAAAACACAATTCACTATCATCATTTGGTGTATTCAACATAAACTTTTGAAACAAAAATGTTATAATATTAGTGTATAAATTTTATGACTAACATAAATTAACAACAACTTATCAAGAGAATAAAATAATGCAGATCATGAAAAATTTGATATCATGAATCTATAAACATGGAATTAGTTTATAAAAAATCTTTTTACACATTCATCACGTCGTTATCTTCGAAATGTTGATGACTTTGAAATCATACTTACAAATCATTTTATTTTTTATTCTTGATAAAGCAATATACAATTGATCATAATAAAGTGGTATTAGAAGATATATTCCAACTTTTGATAGAGTTTTTACTTGAATCCGTAGTCCACAAGCTAAATGGGCTAGCTCGTTTTTTTTTTACTTCTTGAAAAAATAACATATTTTTCCTATATTTTTCTTTAATTCGACTCAACACAATTTAGTTAAAAAAAACCTTTGTTTTATCAAGTTTTTTCGCTAAGAAAATAACATCTTTTTATTTCTATTCAAACTTTTATTTTTGTGTAAAAATTGGATTTTTTGTTTAAATTTTAAAAATAAATAAATAACTAATTAATTAATTAGGTCAATCCATTTAACCTGTTGAACTGACCATAAACAGATTGGACTGAAAAATTATGATCCGTAAACAAAATAAATTTAAATGGGTTAAACTAACCGTTGGACGTCACTACCTATAACATTGCTAATACATGTAATGCGACATACGTTATTAAATTAAAATCAATCACTAAAACATAGATATTCATCAAATAATGAATTTAAGCTTATATTTACTCATGTAGTGCCAAAAAAAAGGGATAATTAAATATGTAAATTTTATTTATTAAGTTTTAAAAGAGTTGGCAATACCAAGTTTTGGTGTCCAACTTTTTGACTAAATTTACCCTCTAAGAATTCATTTTGTAATATAAAATATTTGGGCAAAATAGTAAATATCATTTGTTTTTAAAAAACCCCACTAACTTCTCACTAACAAAATCAGTTTCTTTGTTCTCCTTCCTAACCAACACAGATAGTTTATCTGTGTACAAATAAAATTCCTTATCAAAACACATTCTTCTTCTTTTCTTTTTTTTTTTTTCTGGAAAGGTGTGGAACCACAGCAAAGATGAAGAGTTTCATACATTTTTCTTTTCATGCATTTTTTTCACCTTTATTTATTTACTTTTTCATGCCAAGTAACAATCTTTAAAATTTTAATTATGTAGTATGTTTTTTTTTATGTTGATTCATCCAACATTCAAGAATTTCATTTATTGCGAACTTTTGATGATATTTTTACAAATTCTAGAATAAGCAATTTCTTTTCAAATTTTCTATACTTTTGTATCTGCTTCCATAATTGATGCTTCATAAAAACAAATGATGAAAATTTAATTAATTAGAAAAAATGAAAAGTTTTTGTGCAGTTATTTTTTATGGTCATTTATAGAGCAGCTTTTACGTGCGTTCTATTATTTTATATATAATTAGTCATGAAGAAAACTAGAAACGCTGAAGGCTTCTTGCTTCTGCACCATTTCTTCTTCCTTCATTAAAAAACTTCCTTACATAATGTCATTACAGGAAGTTTGGTGAATTTCTATAATAATTTTATCTAATTGAGGCTTTTTATTTTATTTTATTTTTTATTTATTTGAAGATGTTAAACATGAAAATGCTATGGATGCAAAATCTAATAATTGATGTTGATCAAACTCTTAAAGGAAGAGAAGCAAATCTCAATAGTATAGAATAATACATGTAAGAGTACAAGGACGTCTGTAACCATTTTATCTCATTGAGATTTTTATTTATTTTATTTTGCTTTTTATTTATTTGAAGATGTTGAGCATGAAAGGCGCCCATGGTTATGAGATTGAGTACAACTACAACATGTAACTCTTCTTCAACTTATATTGAGGTTGAAAAATAATTTAGCCATTATAATTTTTCATAATTTTTTTATCTTTTAATATTTATTATTAAAAAATGATAATTTGTAAAGTTTTGTAACTTTTTATACAAAATATTTCAATCTCTCATCGATGTACTCATTAAATACATATAAACAAATATCACATTCCAGATGGTGAAAAGTGATTTAATATAACAGGTTTGAATTTGGACAATATGTTATGCGTAAGTAAAGGATATATTGACATTTTTTTTTATTTTTATTCAAGATTTATTTTTGTACTTCACTTTAATTTTATCGAAAGAAAAAAACTATTAATAACAATTTATATCTTGACTATATTTATAGCAGAATAAATAATTTACATAAAATTTATGACACATTTGTTTATTTATTTATGAAGTAGTATTTACTTTTAATATGTGGATAACCAATTCATGTTTATTTGGTTATCCATGTATTAAAAAGACTTTGAATGTGCTGTGTGCTTAGTATATTTGGTTATCCATGTATTCTGGGAAGCTTTATCTCAGATGAAAGGGGAGGTGGATGTTCCAGTGCTGATGGGAGGTGATTTTAATGAGATCCTGGAGGATGGTGAGAGGAAAGGTTGCTCTTCCTTGTCGCAGAATAGTATTTTGTTCAGACCATGGATTGATTCCCTAGAGTTGGTTGATCTTAAACTCTCTGGGAAGAAATTCACTTGGTATGGTGGGAGAAGTTGCAGCAGAATAGACAGGGTTTTAGTAGATGCCGAGTGGGTGCTAGTGTATGCAGATTTATATCTGAAAGGCTTAAACAGGTTGTTGTCAGACCATTATCCACTATTGGTGAGTATTGACCTATTGACTGGGGTCCCAAACCCTTTAGAACACTGGATGCTTGGCTTTCACATGGAGGGTTCAGAGATGTTGTCAAGACGGAATGGGAAAAACTTGGTAACTTGTCATGCCAAGAAAAGATGAAGAAACTGAAGAATCCGATTAGAAATTGGAACAAGGAGAAGTTTGGGGGTATCGATCAAAAAATTGTTGAGATTGAGAGTGCAATACAACAGGTTGATGAGAAGATTGAGAAAGGTGAGATGAATGAATGTATTCTTGCGCGAGGAAGGGCCTTGAGGATCCTTGCGGAGAAGTGGTATGAAAGAAAAGCGAGCTACTGGAAGCAGATGTCTAGATCAAAATTTGCTAATCACATGGATAGAAATACTAAATTCTTCCATGGGATTGCGAATTCTAAGAAGCCGAGGAAGAGAATTGAGATGATGAAGATTGATGGAAAGTGCTATAGAGGAAAGGACAGTATTCTAAGGGAAACAAGATGTTTCTTCCGCTCCTTATACACGGAGGACAATTCGTTGCATGTGGACATTGAGGACATGCTGTTAAATAAAATTAAGGTGGATGACGTCAGCTGGCTGGAAAGAATCCCTAATATGGTGGAGATAAAGGATGCGGTGTGGAGTTGTGAGCCTTCTAAAGCACCAGGACCCGATGGGTACAACTTCAGATTCCTTAGAAGAATGTGGGATATTGTGGGGGATAATTTTAGTATGGCAATCCTACACTTCTTTGAGTCCTCAACACTGCCGAAGGAATCTAACTTAACTTGGGTGGCGCAAGCTCTGAAGGAGGATGGGTCTACCGACCTGAGAGATTTCAGGCCCATAAGCATGGTTGGGTGTGTGTATAAGGTCATTGCTAAGATACTAATGAGTAGGTTGAGGATTGTGCTTCCTGATTTGGTGGGAGAGGTTCAAAGCGCCTTTGTCAGTGGCAGGAAAATACACGATGGGGCTCTAATTGCATGTGAGGTTGTGCATTGGCTGAGAAAAAATAAGAAATTTGCATGGTTGTTAAAACTAGACTTTCAGAAGGCATATGATCGGGTTAAATGGAGTTTTGTGGAGTTGGTTCTGAGGAAGATGGGGTTTGGTGAAAGGTGGTGCAGCTGGATCAAATGTTGTTTGAAGGCTTCTATGTCAATACTGGTAAACGGTATCCCTACTAAGCCTTTTGAACTTCAAAGGGGCTCAGGCAGGGGGACCCAATGTCTCCATTTCTCTTTGTTCTTGTTGGAGAAGTACTAAACAAGTTGTTGGGAAGGCTACGGTCTTTGGGTGCCATAGAACCTTTAAAAGTTGGGGTGAATACAGTTGAGCTTACGCATTTGCAGTTTGCAGACGATACTATTCTTTTCTGCCCATGCGACAAGGAAACAATCCGAAATTACAAGAGAATGTTGAAGGGGTTCGGGTTGGGGTCTAGTCTAAAGATCAACTATTCGAAGTCAGCCTTGATTGGAATGAATTGTGATGATGATGATGAGATAAGGCAGGTGTGTAATCTGTTAAAGTGCAGAAGTGTTTCCCTTCCGATCAAATACTTGGGCATTCCTCTCGGTGCTAACCCAAGGAGGGTGGAGAAGTGGAGACCGGTGATACAAAAAGTGGAAAATAGGCTAAAAGGTTGGAAAGGTAAATTACTGACCAAAGCTGGTAAAGTAGTTTTGATTAAATCTGTGTTGAATAGCCTTCCAATGTACTATATGAGTATCTTTAAGATCCCAAAATCTGTTGTTAGGAAGATCGTATCTCTACAGTGTAAATTCTTTTGGGAGAAGGGTGATGGGAGTAGAGGTATGCCTTGTGTGAGTTGGGAGATTATACAAAACCCGAAGAATTTGGGAGGGTTAGGGATTGGTGATTTAGAGATGAAGAATTTAGCATTGCTTTTCAAATGGTGGTGGAGGTACCAGAAGGAAGAGTGTCCTCTTTGGAAGAGGGTGATCACATCATGCAATGGGCTGAATGAAGTATCAAATTAGAGAGATCCGAATTGGG
The DNA here is from genome assembly GCA_036250425.1 of Stylosanthes scabra. Lineage (NCBI taxonomy): Eukaryota > Viridiplantae > Streptophyta > Magnoliopsida > Fabales > Fabaceae > Stylosanthes > Stylosanthes scabra. The sequence goes on along the minus strand of JASCZI010122478.1, from coordinate 6,212 downwards.
GGGTTCAGGAGGGGGACTTGGAATGAAATAATGTCAATAGAGAGAAATAATAACGAGATGATGGTGTTATTCAAAACAGGATTTGAGCTGGTTGCTGGAGATGGAGGACGGATGAGTTTCTGGTCTGATCTGTGGTTAAGGGAAGGAACTTTGAAAGAAAGGTTTCCAAGTTTATTCTCGTTGTCTAATGATAAGGTCAGCAAGATTAAAGATTGTGGAATCTGGAATGGCTTGACATGGGTTTGGACTCTTACTTGGAGGAGGGCATTAAGGAGGTGGGAAGTAGATAGCCTTGAAGAGCTACTGAGTATTCTTTCCAGAGTTGGTGTGAAAAGTGGAGAAAGTGACAAACTAGAGTGGAAACATACTAACGATAAAGAATTTTCTATTAAGTCTTTTTTGCGGTGACGTACAATCATAAGGAACAACAGTCTGACAGTGATATGTACAATTTTACAAAAACTTTGTGGAAAAGCTTAGTTCCTCCGAAGGTGGAACTCATGACATGGTTCTGATCCTTGAGAAGTTGAATACAAGAGAGAAGCTTGCAATATGTGGGATCATCCATTCACAAATGGCCAAATGTTTCCTATGAGAAGCTGATAATGAAAGTGTATTCCACCTATTCTTTAGTTGTTGTTTTGCATTGAAAGTTTGGTGTAACGTAATAAGATGGTGGGGTTTTGATTGGGTTTGGCCAGGAAACTCAAAGGACTGTTTTAATGCCTGGATGTCAGTTAAAATGGACAAGAAGAAACAAAGGAGTTGGGGAATCTCATTTTTTGCTGTGATATGGACAGTGTGGAACATAAGAATTGGGATGATTTTTAAAAGCAAAAATCCAACTGTTGATGATGCTGTTAGTAGAGTCATAGTGGCACATAATCAATGGTTGAATGAGTGGAGTGAAAGAGCAGCAGATCGAACTGCAGGAGGATTACATGGAATTAGTTGAATTCATGAAGGTGCTGATTTGATCAATACTACTTGCATTGCTGCGTGCTGTTCAATATCCTATGTGATATTAAGTATTTATAGTAGCTATCTCAAGTGATGATGTTAGTCATCTTGTTGTTTGTTTTGTTTTGTTTTGGTTGGGGAGTACTGTCTTTTGCTTTTGCTTCTTGTTGTATCTTGTTTCAGACTTCACTCACTGCCCCTCGGGCCTGTTGTGAGTTCTTTCGAATGATCGAAAAAAAAAACATGAATTGATTATTTTTTAATTTGTTTGACTTATTATTATTAAATTAGAGATATAAAAACATTAATTTTGATTTTTAAAAATAAATTTAATATTAATTTTAATTTCCTTTAATTTATTTTAGAATTTAATTTTGATGGTTGAACAAAAAAAGGCATGATATGTTCCAAGATATAATAATATATAATATAGATATTAAAACTTTATAATAGAGGAATAGAGTTTCACATGAATATATATTTATGTAAAAGTACATGAGAAATATCCTAGGTGCCATATTATTCATGTAATTTCTATTTTGTAAGTGAGTTTTGGTTTATCGAATACCAATATTAAAAATTATTGAGATTGAATTATTTTGATCAATGATTAAAAGAAATTATTATTAAGCAAAAAAATTATTTTGAGAAACGAAAAATTGATTTGGAACTAGAAAACAAGTGGAAATTATTATCGATAGTAACGAGAGTAGAAAAATTATTCTAAACTGTTAGTTATTCATAGGCCACTCATAACAATCGTACTATATAATACTACTCTAAGAAGATAAAAAGAATAGTAGTATATACAGGAATTAAAAGAATAGGTTGGAAAAGTAAAAGTACATGATTTTGAAAGAATAATGAAATTAAAGATAATTTACGTCCATAAGACATATACATGAAGATAAAGTGTTTTGAATAAAATTTTTATAGGGTTGATATAATAAATAATATTATAACAGTGCTACGGAATCAACATTATGGAGCCAATAAGTCCAATTGGAAGTTATCATCCGAAACTAAAAAAAGTTATCATCCGAAATTGACCAATGTTATCATCCAAACAAAGTACAAGTTATCATCCGTAACCTCACCACCACTAACCAGTCCTCATGAACACAACAATAATTAAAAAGAGTTATCATTTGAAATTAAAAATATTCATCTTCCAAACAGAATACAAGTTATCATCCATAACATTACCACCACCACGGGACAGGGACGGATGAAGAAGAAGTAGCTCTATTTCAAAAGAGATTGCAAGTTGCAACGACAAGACAAAGGCATAGGAAGAAATAGCAAAAGATATATTCAGCAACTGCAGTCGAAAGCAACTGAGTTTTTCCTCAAAGAAGAATGGAAAGACTCCATTGACGCCTTACTCCAACTTCATCTCTCACTACACCCACCATCATCACCTCCAAAAGCTTCACAAATCCCTCTGTATTGCTCTCTGCAATCACGCCGAAGCCAGCTCTCGCTTTTGCCGCTTTCATTGTGCCTTGCAATACTGCAATTTAGGGCTAGGGTTAGACTTTCACTCTTTTGGATCCCATTGGCTCCTTAATTTAGGGTTACAAGGTCTTTCTCATAATATTAATAACTTTTTTATAGATAACTACTTCGGAAATTATGTTTGTAAATCTTTATCATGATTTTTTTTTGTGTCCAACCTTTTTTTTTTCAAAGTTATGCTGATATTTTATTAGAAGATGAAAATGACTTCAAAAGTCCAATCTTACAATAAAGATAAGGATTTTTCAAAAAGAAACTATAACAAAAAAAAGAAGAGAAAAGTTTTGATGAAATAAAATAAAGAAGGAAAAATGGTGAGTGATCAACCAAAGAGCTAGCGCTGCTGAAGAAAAAATGAATTGTCCAATTTATAATTGTAATACCAAGTTTTGGTGTCCAATTTTTTGGACTTAATTTACCTTCTAAGAATTCATCTTGTAAAATAAAATATTTGGGCAAAATAGTAATATCATTTGTTTTTAAAAAACCCACTAACTTCTCACTAACAAAATCAGTTTCTTTGTTCTCCTTTCTAACCAACACAGATAGTTTATTTGTGTACAGATAGTTTATTTGTGTACAGATAAAACTCCTTACCAAAACAAATTCTTCTTCTTTCTCTTCTTCTTTTTTTTTTTTTTTTCTGGAAAGGTGTGGAACCACAGCAAAGATGAAGAGTTTCATACATTTTTCTTTTCATGCATTTTTTTTCACCTTTATTTATTTAATTTTTCATTCCAAGTAACAATCTTTAAAATTTTAATTATGTAGTATGTTTTTTTTATGTTGGTTCATCCCACATTCAAGAATTTCATTTATTGCGAATTTTTCATGATATTTTACAAATTCTAGAATAAGCAAGTTATTTTCAAATTTTCTATACTTTTGTATCTGCTTCCATAATTGATGCTTCATAAAAACAAATCATGAAAATTTAATTAATTAGAAAAAAGAAAAGTTTTTGTGCAGTTTTTTTATGGTCATTTATAGAGCAGCTTTTTATGTGTGTTCTACTATTTTATATATGATTAGTCATGAAGAAAACCAAAAACGTTGAAGGCTTCTTGCTTCTGCACCATTTCTTCTTCCTTCATTAAAAAACTTCCTTACATAATGTCATTACAGGAAGTTTGGTAAATTTCTATAACAATTTTATTAATCGAGGCTCTTTTATTTTATTTTATTTTTTATTTATTTGAAGATGTTGAACATGAAAACGCTATGGATACAAAATCTAATAATTGATGTGGATCAAACTCTTAAAGGAAGAGAAGCAAATTTCAGCAGTATAGAATAATACATGTAAGAGTACAAGGACGTCTGTAACCATTTTATTTCATCGAGATTTTTATTTATTTTATTTTTCTTTTTATTTATTTGAAGATGTTGAGCATGAAAGGCGCCCATGGTCACGAGATTGAGTACAACTACAACATATAACTCTTCTTCAATTTATATTAAGGTTGAAAAATAATTTAGCCATTATAATTTTTTCATAATTTTTTTTATCTTTTAATATTTATTATTAAAAAATATATTAATTTGTAAAGTTTTGCAACTTTTTATACAAAACATTTCAATCTCTCATCAACGTACTCATTAAATACATATAAACAAATATCACATTCCAGATGGTGAAAAGTGATTCAATATAATAGGTTTGAATAATTTGGACAATATGTTGTGCACAAATAATGGATATATATTGACATTTTTCTTTTTTATTTTTATTCAAGATTTATTTTTGTACTTCACTTTAATTTTATCGAAAAAAAAACTATTAATATCAATTTATATCTTGACTATACTTATAGCAGAATAAATAATTTACATAAAATTTATGATACATTTGTTTATTTATTTATGAAGTAGTATTTACTTTTAGGGTTACACTAAAATCAGCCACCAAATCAGCCACGAATGTATAATACGCATTGAAATACTAAATACACACTAAAAATGAGTTAACTACACATGTATTGTATATTTCAATGCGTATTATACACTGGTGGCTGATTTGGTGACTGATTTTAGTGTGCAAATAGATTTATTCATACTTTTAATACGTGGATAACCAAATAAACATGAATTGATTATTTTTTTAATTTATTTGCCTTATTATTATTAAATTAGAGATATAAAAACATTAATTTTGGTTTTTAAAAATAAATTTAATATTAATTTTAATTTCCTTTGATTTATTTTAGAATTTAATTTTGATGGTTGAAAAAGAAGACATGATATGTTCCAAGACAAAATAATATATAATATAGATATTAAAACTTTATAATAGAGGAATAGAGTTTTACATGAATATATATCTATGTAAGAGTACACAAATGAATTACAATATATCTTTTGTTTACATGTGATTTTTATTTGTAAGGATGAAAAATATTCTAAGTGCCATATTATTCATGTAATTTCTTTTTTTGAGTGAGTTTTGGTTTATAGAATACCAATATTAAAAAATATTGAGATTGAACTATTTTGATCAATTATTAAAAAAAATTATTATTAAGCAAAAAAATTATTTTGAGAAACGAAAAATTAATTTGGAGCTAGAAAACAAGTGGAAATTATTATCGATAGTAATAAGAGTAGAAAAATTATTCTAAAATGTTAGTTATTTATAGGTCACTCATAACAATGGTACTATATAATACTACTCTAAGAAGAGAAAAAGAATAGTAGTATATATGGGAAATTAAAAGAATAGGTCGGAAAAGTAAAAGTACATGATTTTGAAAGAATAATGAAATTAAAGATAATTTACATCTGTAAGACATATACATGAAGATAGAGTGTTTTGAAATTTTTATAGGGTTGATATAATAAATAATATTACAACAGTGTTACGGAACCGACATTATGGAGCTAATAAGTCCAATTGGAAGTTATCATTCGAAACTAAAAAACATTATCATCCAAAATTAACCAATGTTATCATCCAAACAAAGTACAAGTTATCATCTGTAACCTCACCACCATTAACCGGTCCTCACCAACACAATAATAATTAAAAGGAGTTATCATTCGAAATTAAAAATATTCATCTTCCAAACATAATACAAGTTATCATCCATAATATCACCACCACCACCACGGGACAGGGACGGATGAAGAAGAAGTAGCTCCATTTCAAAAGAGATTGCAAGTTGCAACGACAAGACAAAGGCATAGGAAAAAATAACAAAAGATATATTCAGCAACTGAAGTCCAAAGCAATTGAGTTTTTCCTCAAAGAAGAATGAAAGGACTCCATTGACGCCTTACTCCAACTTCATCTCTCACTGCACCCTGTTAGTCACGAAGCACAATACTCAAGAGGGGAGTGAATTGAGTGTTTAAACAACAATGATAAATTTTGGCCGAAGTGTAAATATCTAAGAATAAAGAACAACACAAGTGCTTGTACTAGTATTTTTCCAAGGGACTAAGTCAATTTCTAGCCACTTATAAGGAGCTTGTAGTTTCCAAGAGCACTTGATATAAATTTAAATGACTTGTAATTAAATAACTCAAGTATTTTTGCTTAGTATTTTTCCGAGGACTTAAGCCACTTCTTAAGTACTTATAAGGAGCTTTTACTTTGCAAAGATGCTTGTGAAAATAAATAACGGAATTGTAAAAGATAAGGGATAGAAATTGATACACAAGATTTACAGTGGTTCGGCGCAACTCTTGCCTACGTCCACTCTTTCTCAATCACAATTGAGAAGTTCAACTATCAC
>JASCZI010122476.1:813-13122 GCA_036250425.1 Stylosanthes scabra | reverse complement strand
TCTTCTCTTGATTCTTCCAATCATACCCTTGATTAGTGAATTGAATTGATGCCCAAAAGATCTTGGATTTGAATTGGAATTAGAAAATCTTGAGATTCTGCAAGAGATCTCCACGCATATACGTGAGCTCCCATGCATATACGTGAGCTGCCACGCATAACATGGAGCCTCTGTCTTGGAATGTGGTTTGAGTGAAAATTGCCCACGCTATACGTGGGGGAGCTCACGTATAACGTGGGCTCTCTGCCTTGTCTTCCACGCATATGCGTGGACTTCCACGCCTATGCGTGGGTCTTCATCTTGGCCTTGCAGGTTGAGTTATTCTTCAATGTTCTCCACGCATACACTTGATCTCAACGTGTGTACGTGGGTCATGGTGCTTGAATGATGATCTTAGCTTCCCACGCATATGCTTGCTGTTCTGCGCATAAGTTATAAGGAGATTTCGTTAAAAAATGTTGATATAATTTATTTTAAAATAAATAAAAAAAAGAACGGGATAATAAAATTCCCGTAGCAAAATCTTATTTGTTCATGTCTTCAGCATATCAGTACATATAAATTTACTGTCGTATCGAAGCAATCACCATGATATAAACATTTCTTTATTTACTTAAGAATAACGTAACTCAATCAATTTATTTGACATTAAGTATATACCTCTGTGTCATAAAACAAAATTATACACATGTTATGCTATGCACTCTATTCATATTAACATCGAAACATCAAAATTATAAAGGAATATCAATCATGAAAATTTATGTTATAATATGTTTCAATTTTTTTTTGTGTATATATATATAATAGAAAAGTACGCACATATTGACCGATTATGAAACTTATAATAATAATAATAATAATAATAATAATAATAATAATAATATTTATATTTGTATACTAAAATTTAACTACTAAATCAATTACTAGTATAAAATATATATTGAAATATAAAATATATATTAAAAATATATGTATTCACATAAATACTTAATAATTAATTTAATGACTGAATTTTAATATATAAATGGTATTTTTTTAATAATAATAATAATAATAATAATAATAATAATAATAATAATAATAATAATAATAAGTTCTTCCTACAATTGTGACAAAATAAAAAACTGGCCTCATCAGAATTTTTTGGACTAAGCCCAACAATAATGGGCAGGCATTCCATAAAAAGCGCCAAAAAAGATTTCTCAACATTCACAAACCACTCATTCCAAAAAGTGGTATTTCTAAACCAAACACTAAAGGAGTCAAAAGAGAGTAAGAAAAATTCTATTTGTATATCAAAATCAGTTAATAATATATTTATATATAAATATATAAAAATTCATATATAACTTTATTATTTTTAATGTGTATTTTGTATTTAATGTATATTATACATTTGTGATTAATTTTAGTGACTGATTTTAGTGTGCAAATAAAATAACTCAAAGAATAAATACCAAAATAACCGTTTAAGTCATAGCAGGTTAAAAAGTGATATCAGATAGTACCAACCGTCTACACTTGGCAAACAGCTGCGAATGACAGCGAGGCACAAGGTACGAGCCTCCCATTGAGGCTCATTTTATCAGCCTCATGCTAAAACTCACCCTACCAAACGCAGCTAAGTGTCAATACTCAATATTGAAAACACCGCTGCTACTAATTTGTGTCCATCTCCTCTCCGGAATTCTGCCCCCTCTCGTTCAAACAAATCCTCCGCAACTCTCTCCTTTTGTGGGCAGAGGAGAGGAAACGACGGCAAGTGGGAGACGCCGGCCGCCGAGCGGTGCCGATGGATTCCAATGAGCAGGGCGGCGCAGGACAAGGAGCAGGAAACATGGACTTCCATCTGCCCGACGAGATACTGTCCGTCATACCCACTGACCCTTACGAGCAGCTTGATCTCGCCCGCAAGATAACCTCCATGGCTATAGCCTCCAGGGTCTCCTCTCTCGAGTCCGATGCCGGCCGCCTCCGTCAGAAGCTTCTCGACAAGGACCGCCTCATCTACGACCTCCAGGAGCGCGTTTCCGGCCTCACCCATGCCTGCCAGGATGCTGATTCCAGGTTCAAGGCTGCCCTTGATGAAAATGTACTTTGCGTATTCTCCCTTCTGATTGACTCTTCTCTCGCTAACACATTTTCTTGCTCTTGTCTAAGAGGTTGTTTGTGAGTTGGGTTTTGGAGGAAAAGTTTCTACTGTAAACCCTATTTTCCCTCCTCGTCCTTTAAACAGTTAACTTCCGAAGAATTCTTAAGGGATTTTTTGCGAGCAAGGGTTTCGCAAGAAAGGGCGGGAATGAAGGATTTTTAGTCTAACTCATTAACTGTGCCTACATTTCTTTAGGGTTTTTTTTTTTGGGATGTTTAGGTTATACTTATTTTTCTTAACTAATAACAACACGGTGTATTTTATACAGTTGTTAAGATTGTCAACATTAAGAGCATTGGACGAATGGATAGGGTCTAGGGTTTAGGGTATTTTATTTACTATGAATTCGGGTTTAGGTAATGTAGGTGTTTTTAGAAATTATATGAAGGTATGAACCGGAGTTCCTTGCCACAAGTTTTTTCTCTGATTATTCTTTTTAATCATTTTGTTGAAATAAGGAGTCATAATTATGATTTTAGTTGGGTATGCTTGTGGTGAGAACAGTGAAAAGGCTAGAATATTATGGTATGCTGCTTGTGGGGTTACAGAAGGAAAGAGCGATTTGTTCTTTCTGGTTTTGTAGTGCTTTTGTTTGGAGTTTGGACACCATTAGTATAAATAAGGAAAATGAGTCTTTGGCATTTGTTAGCAAGTCTTGGAGAGTCAAGGACCCTAACCCTTCAAATTATGTAATCTGTCTGGGGGTTTCTTGGCACTTTGCTATTAATCTTACTGGTTTATTAGGTGCTAACCCATTTTTTATTTATTAAATGTGTATAATAACGACAAATATGCGATTAGTCCTGTTGGGAATTAACTTATACTCTAATTAAGAGGTTTTTGTTTCAAATTTTAGAAATAGCAAGTTTATGTTTTATGAATTATATATGATGAAGGGTGTCTTTGAAAAGAAAGTTGTGCTCCAAACCTGATCCATATCCCAACTAGATATCACTATAATACAAATACTTTCAATTTTTTATTCTAGTTCTACCATTGTTATATCGTTTTATGTGAGTTAAATTTTTAGTTGTACCATTTTGTTTCTATATTTTGGATACAGATGAAGCTTTCGAAGGAAAGAGACCAATTAGCAGCAACAGTGAAAAAGCTAAGTCGAGACTTTGCAAAGGTTTTATTTGATTTTCTGGCTTGTTTTCGTCTTTCTTTTTTCCCTATGTGTGTCCTTGGTCTGTTTTTACCCTTTATAACATGTCAATTGCTACATAGTTGTTGTTGAAGCTTCACTTAGTTTCACATTCCTTCTTATTGCATTAATTGTGTGAATGAAATATGTACCAGTCATTTCAACTTCTCAATCTAATATACATATCAGAAATATTGACGCATTGGTTCTGTTTTCATATGTTTAATTAGCTTATTGCAATTGTATCCTTACTTCCTGCCATAAAGCAAAATGTTATTACTTTTGTATCATATGATAAATTTTATTTTGTTTTTCATGGAAGTGTTACATATAAAGCATGTTTGATATTGCAAAAAACCACAGATGTCTGGTTTCCTTTCAGAAAATCAACTTTGCCCTCAAAACCCACATGAACTAAAAGCCACTATTTGTTGCTGAGTCTGGTTTTTCTGGTTGGGCAATAAAAATTTAATTTTGGAATTAGCTTTCTAATTATATCCCTAAACAAGTGAGTCAGTCACTCCTTTTTTTTTTTCCCCAAATAAATTTCACTCTATGTTATTAAATAACTATAGTTTTATAAGACAACAATTTTTGAATAAGCAAGACATAAGGCAAATGTGTGATTCCTTGGAGATACCAAAAGGTCTGATTCAAAGAGTTCTTGTCAAAATATAGATAAATAAATATAAATCTTTAAAAAGAAAACGAGAAGAGAAAAAAGGAGAACACACTTCTTTTGGAGCCGCCTTAGATTTCAAAATAAGTTAAGCCAAGAGAAACCTTTCTAAGTTAGGAGAGGATGTTTGGAATTCAAAATATGATTTTCATGAAAATATATTGGGGGAGTCAAGAGTTCATGTCCCTTCTTTCCGGTTCGTTGAATAAATGAGAATAATTAGGCAAAGGAAGAAGCGACTCCAATTCAATAACCTGTCTATTTATCATTTGCTAACCTATTGGTTGAATTCGAAGCTTTGAAAGCAACTGCCATTGAGCACACACCGACATGTGCTCACATATGTATTAGTAAAATAAAATATTTTGTTTACTATTTTACATTACTAGGTGCGTATTTCCCCTGTATGTCTATATCGTAGTTTAGATTGTGAAATATCGTACATTTACCCTTATTACTATGTTTGTCCAAACCTGACAACTTCTTTTCTTTTTCCCTGTTTGATAGTTGGAGTCATTTAAGAAACAACTGATGCAGTCACTGACTGATGACAATCCATCTGTAAGGCATCGATATATTGACTTATTTTAATTGCTAGTTATTGTGCTGATGAAAATGACCTGTACTGTCCTCTTAATTGACATTTCTTTCTTCCTTTCATTTTCATTGCTCGTCGGACAGCAAGCTGAGACCATAGATATTGGAACCTGTGACCAATCAGTTCCAAAGGCATATCCTGATAAGGGTACTTCCTATTTCCTACTTGGCCACTTATCTTTTTCACACATACAACATACCCTTACTGTTGAATTTGTAGTGTGGAAGTCAAAACTACTTGTCTTGTTAAGTTGTTTATTTTCTTCTCTTACTGTATTGCAGATGATGATGCAAGTGGCTATACAGTATATCGTTCATACAGTGGTTCTGCAGATGTTAGTAAAACAATGGATGAAGGTAAACGAGTTCTCCAAATATATAGATCATGCTCTGCTTTGATTCTCCATTTTCCAGAATTCAACCATGTTTATCCTACAAGTGCTATCATGCATAATAGATAAATCATACTAGGCTGAGTTGCTTAAGATGGACAGAACATTGAGATAGACACACATGGCACAAAGTTGTCTTTGGTTCCAAAGACGGGGACAAGAGACACACAGGTGCATTTTCAGTGTTTCTTTCTTCTGGATTTTGTGAAGGAAAAGGTGAAAACAGTGAAAATAATAAAATTCATTTTTCTGATTTTACATCCTGTTTTTACATTTTCTTTCACAAAATCCTAAAAAATGAAAATGCAAACAAAATGTACATTAAGATATTTGTGGTGGGACACAAATGTTGTATATTTTGTCATTTTGTGTACCTCCTAGAAGTGAGGACATTCAAGTCATTATATTTACCTCATTGCCCCCGTTAGATCACCACTCCGTTGCCGGAGCACCTATCAAGCTCTTGTAATCATGTCCTCTTAAAAGTTTTTTTTCGTATCCCACACTAGTACCAAATAAGGTATAAAGACAACTTTTTTGTGTCCTTGTCTCAATGACCCTAGCTCCTCCATTTTCACTACCAAAATGATACCCAAGGGAACTAAAATACTAATCATTTTGGAAATAATTTATTTTCAATCTTCTTTTGAGCATTATATATCAATACTTCATTGGCATATATAAAGTTTTTTATATTGAAAAATGCAATGCATTACATTGAATTAAACTTGAAGTTGGTAAACAGGATATTTTGCTGTAAAATGAGGAGTTTGGATAATAATTGGATTTTAGTGGAAAATTTTTTCAGAAATGAGTTTTAAATTCGATATAATACAGTTGAATTTTTATTAAATGGGGCTTTCTGTTGTCTTTAAATCTGATCTCTGATACATATTTATATCTTTTTTGCTGTGATTTTCTTTTCTTTTCATGTTTTATAGCTTCCAGGTATTCCGGTCAAAGGTTTTCTTTGACCCCATATATCACACCACGTCTCACTCCAACCAGAACCCCAAAGGTGATCTCAACAACTGAATCTCCTAGAGGTTATTCTGCTGCTGTTTCACCTAAGAAAACCTCTGGTACTATCTCTCCTACAAAACTTCCATATGAAACACAATCATCTCTTTCTGGGTGGTATCCATCAAGTCAGCAGTCATCAGCGGCAAACTCTCCACCTCGGGGACGACCTATTCCAGGTTTTGAAGATTGATTTTTAATCTACTTCGAATAATTCTTTTTTACCACTCTCCATCTTAATAAGGTTGCTTGAAGCCTGTTGATGACAAGCACCTAAGCTTCTTTCATCCAAGTCTTTGGGGTGCTTTTCTTGTTCGGGATGTTATCCACACAACTCTGCTCATTAGGGCATTGTTTTATAGGAAGCTGTTATGTTCCCTAAGACTGATATGAGCCAATACAGATGGGCCCAAGACACAATCAGGGAGAATTCAACCTCTACCCTTTATTTATATCAGGAAGAATAAAAGAGATTAGAGAGGAAAAACTAATAATGAGGGGTCTGCTGATATTTTAACTAATATGCCACTTGGCACTACCACACTAGTGGCGGGAGGTGTGGTCATAGGATAATTCTGTTAGAAGAGAGAGAATAGAATGAGTTATACAGGAGAGGGTGAGAATTAGAATGTCTGGAGGAAAATTCATGGGTGTGTGCTATGATGGCTATGGTTACGGTGGCTTATATAACATTAGCAACCCTTTTTAAGTGTTGTTAAAATTAAGGTAATGTTTTCTACTACTTAACAATTGCGGTTTTTAATTTAAAAAATAAAATAAAAAGTGTCACCAAAATTTAGGTACTATATCTACCATAGCCATAGGTAGGCATCATAGACTCCAGCAAAGTATGAATATGTTTATGACTAGGAGGGAGGCAGACCATATAATTTCTGCCATTTTCAATTGCTAGTTTTCTGTTTTCTTCCTTAAAATTCAGTTACTACAAACTGGGAATTGGTTGTATCACAGTTATTCACTCTTCATTTCCTTGTCTCTGTTATTTTCCTCCTCTTTACCTGTTTACTCTGGGTGCCAATTGTTACAAAAATAACAAAAGGATCTGGTGAATATTTTGTTATAAAATGATCTTCAGTTGTTTATCCTCATAACATAGAAAAAAAATTTTTAGGTCGTACCCCGAAGATTGAAGGAAAGGATTTTTTTCGTCAAGCTAGGTGACATTCGTTCTCCCGTCATACAGTGACATTTTGCTTTATTTCATTTGAGAGGCTTATGAATTGATTATTGTATGACTTTTTCAGGAGTCGTCTTTCATATGAGCAGTTTAGTGCATTTCTTGCTAACATAAAGGAATTAAATGCTCAGAAGCAAACACGGGAGGTGAATAAATATTGAATACTTGAAGTACTATATCTGGAACATGAAATAGTTTCAAAGATATTAATCATTGTTCAACTTGGTTTGCAATCTTTTAGGAAACCTTAAGAAAAGCTGATGAGATATTCGGGGCAGACAACAAAGATCTTTACCTATCTTTTCAAGGACTTCTTAATCGGAATGTACGTTAGTTGATACCAAAAGCAGCTTGCACAGGAATCGTTTAAATTGGTATGCTAATCCTTAGTCACTGTTACTCTCTTTGTTTGCCATGTTGCTATGCATATCTCTTGTTATCTTAAATATAGATGAATTTACACTTGTTGGCAACTGGCACAATAATAAGCAAGCATTTGTATTACCTGCAAAAGTCTTCTGTATTTCATGCAATCAGTTCAACCATTTTTCTCACACCCATAAAGCCCTTAAAAATAACTTGTCTAAATTAGGAGAATGAGAGGTTGTAGTGTAGGAATGGAACAAAGAAAGAAAGGAGGGGATTCATTGTCAGTTTGAATCAGAAAGATCAAAGAGATATGTGACAAACCTGAAGAAATGGTGGTTATTTAGAGGACCTTGTTTCATGTTATGTAGATCCACGAAAACAGGGCCTGAAAGGTTAGGTGTGACCGTGTGAGAGATGCTTTTTAATTCTGAGAGAGTCTCTCAACTCTCAATCAACTTCTGTAATTACTACTTTTTATGCCATATATGTACTAACCAGCTTGCTTACTTTCTAACTGGGCCTATTATCCCCGGACTCATTCCCCATTTTCTAGCGCTAAGCCTACAAAGGTACCTCTTATATGGTTTAAGGGAAAGATATAGAAAGTAAGAGACTTTTGTTTGTGTTTTGGCAGAGTAGTGGTGTTTGTTAGAGGAGAGAGAGAGAGAGAAATGAGATTGTATTTGTATATAAGAGAGGAGAAGAGAGAGTGGAAAATCATCTTGGGAATTAGGCTAGACAAGACACTTGGAGAGTGGTGGCCTCTAATGCTTCCATCTATCTTTTTAATTGCATTCTCTATATAGTTAATAACATAATCACAGAGGAGAGAATGATATCTCCATGATAACTTACCCCTCAGCTTCCATTCCATCGTCATCTATTCTTGACTCTAACCTCTACTTTTGCTACTACCATAAACTACTCTCTGCTATAGAGAGTGGCCAATTCGGCTATCAAGGTATAGTTAGGAAAAAAGGTTTCTTGGACCCAAGCCTCCTTCCTTTTAAGCATGACAACAAACCTCCTAACTCATCAATGACCTGGTTTTGTATAAAAAAAGCACCATGCCTCTTTTCAACGGTATTAGCCACTTCCATCGAGATACAGAATGAAAGTTAAGTATGTTGAAAACTAGAAAGAGAAGGCTAGAAGAGAGTAATCTAGGTTTTTCACCTGAAGGAATACCAAGTAAATAAGAGGTCACTCTAGAATTAGACACCTAATCATGGATGCAATAACCTCTCTACTATTACCTTCACTAATAGCTTTAAAGCATAACCATACATTCCTTTCTATCCATGTTTGTTGATTTTATCCTCTTTATTCTTAGTTCTCTATTTAACCTTTTGACCGTTAGTCACTAAACATATTTTCTTGATTTTACTCTCACATTCACTAAAGTGACTATTTCTGCAGGTTTTGAGCTTGGAACATAAGACCCATCTAGGACGTGATTGCTTTACCTCTGTTTCCCACCCTGTGATTGCTCCTCTTCACCAATCATCTCGCCATCCATGTTCGATTGGGCCATCTATGCCTTGCCGAGCTCCAAAAGATGGTGCCTAGCCTTTCCAAATTGTCTAAATCAAATTGGGAAACATAAAGCTGTCCATTCAATAGTCTCACCAGTAGAGAATTGTCACATTGTGTTAAACAATGACATATGGGTTTCTAGTTGTTCTGCGTCCACCATAGGATTAAAATATGTTCACTTCCATTGACGATTATTTACGCTGTAGTTGGTTATGTTATTGCAGAGTTGCTTTAATACTTGCTAATTAATTCTCTCTTCCATTTTTGTTATCCACAAAGCTCGAACTCAACGTCCATTTTAGTAAATCGATTTTTTGGTTGAAGAGTTGGTGACTCTTAAGAACAATAACTTAGTAAATTCCAAGGTTCTAAATTCCAAGGTTAAAAGAACCGGAACGGTCATTGAATCGGTGGAGTGACTGGCTCAAGGGTTTAAAGGTTCGATCGATGTTGAACTGTCTGATCGATTTACTTAAATATATAATAAAATAATTTAAAAGTATTATAAAATTATTAAAATATAATATTACTATTTTTTTAATTAAAATAGCCAAAAATCGGTCCGATTTTATCGACTCATCGATTTTTGACCGGTTTGACCGATTTTTTATCGGTCTTCTGCCAGTCGATTTTTACCATGAATTGGACCGGACAAGGAATTGATTTTCGGTTTTTCCGGTCGAATCGGCCGGTTCGGTTTCCAGAACACTGGTAAATTCTCAAGAGAATTCTCTAGGAACAGAATTCTCGATTTTTCGAAAAATGAAACTCGGGTGTAAAGGTTCGAATTCGAGTTTGCAGAAAATCAATGATAATTCGAAGTTGGTTTTAGGATGTTACTTGGAAGTTACGCAGGCTTGAAACTGTTCTATTCTGAAGCATACACGTGGCAGAAGGAGATTAGAGGGGTCATCTATAAATATTGGAAAAATGTGCAAGTTTGGGGTTGGAATTCTCACACTCAAGAACACTCACTTCACAATCCTCACATCCACCGAGCGGCTTTCTGAGCGTTGTCAAAGTCCAGTTTTCTGAGTATGGTTCCTTCCAATTCATCTTCTGTTTTAGTTTCATTTCCAGTAACCGAACTCTTGGCTTTCAATTCTGTTCTTTTACTTCTTTTCCGTTAGTTCTTCTTTAAAAGTTTGTCATTTATCTTTATGTTTCTGCTTCTTTCAAGTTAGTTTCTTTACTTTCAGATTAGATATAACTTGCTTATTTTTCCTTTTTATTGTACACTTCGGAGTTCTGAGAAGTGTTTTATGTAATTAACTTTTAAATGCAATTCTGGTTCTTCATTCCTGCAAGTTTAAACATTTTGATGCACTTCATTGACTGGTACTCACAATCTCTTGAACCCATATTTCAAAAGTCATAAAAGACGGTATAACAAATTGGCATGCTCGGTGGGACAAGTTGTATCGAAAAGTATCAATTAAAAAAAAGGCGTGGTTCAACTTTGAAATTTTGTAAAGTTGACAACTTATACGTAAAACGCTTTTCTTTGTTCAACTTTAAAGTTCTGTAAAGTTGACTGTTAAAAAAAAATTCTTCTGGAAAATAAAAAGAAGTTTGCAAAAATTATCATGGATAATAGTGAGAATATTTCTAATCCATCAATTTCAAATGAAATTGAGTCTCTTGCAACAATGGTTCGAGAGGAAAGTACAATGAGTTACTATGAATTGGCAAACAAGTTATCATAGAAGTTCCAAGAAATTCTAAATATAAATGTGGCTAAAAATATTCAAAAGAATGTCGAAGACCCCATAATTCGACAAATACCCAATATGCCACCACCTAGGATGGTCCATCAGGATGTCGAGAACAGTGCATGGGGGCAACATGATATCGAAGAAGTTGTTACACATATTGAATAGGAGTGGCTTCGATATTCGGTCTGTCAATCAAGTTCGTTTTGATTCAGCCTTTCCGAATTTTGTCCAAGGAGTGCAATTGCCCGAAGGTTGGAAAGTCTCCAAGTCACTTTCTGTATTTTCTGGAGAAGGTGACGAATCGACCATCGAGCACATAGCAAGGTACACTTTTGAAATTGGTCAAATTGCTACAAATGAATTTCTAAAAATGAAATATTTTCCATGTTCATTAACCAAATACGCATTTACGTGGTTTTCTTCTCTCCCGTCCAATTCGATTCATTCTTGGGTCAATTTAGAAAAGAAATTTCATGAACAATTTTACAGAGGAGAGATGAAAGTTGGTTTGTTTGACTTGTGTAAAGTCAAAAGACTTCAAAATGAATCGATTGATGACTATGTTATTCGATTCAAATAAATGAGAAATAAGTGTCATGTTTCGATACCCGAAGATGAATTTGTGAATTTGGTGGCACTTGGTTTAGAATTTTCTATTCGAAAGAAATTGGTTGATCAAAAGTTTTTCGATGTTTCTCAACTTATGGAACGAGTTTGACAAATTGAAAAAATAAAGGAAGAAAAGAAAAAAGAGAAAGTTGTCGAATCTAAATTGATCGAAAAAATTTCGTATTATTAAGTATTTATCCAAAATAAATTTATTCGATAAAGTGAAAGCCAAAAAATGGCATGGTTAATATTCTTCCTAATGTCAGTAAAGCATGATGTTGTTATCAAATATAATCGAAGACGTGAAGTACTTTTCCAACTGTTGTGAAAATAATATGTTCGATAAGTTTGCTAAAGAAGAATATTTTATCGAAGAAGAAAAATGTTGGATAAATGTTGGTAATCGAAAAGAGACACTCTTCGACAAGAGGGAAATAGATCGAGTAATTATCCAAAACCAACCTTGGAAGTCTCAGCAGTTATGATGCATGCAGAAGTTACAACCTACGTGACATACTCTCATGGGAAGTTAGAAGTAGTTTTTCACGTAGGTTATATTTAGTTATTTATGTAAACCATGATTACAATATGCATGCCAAGTTTGTGTAATTAGGTTTTGATGAATGACAACCATTGTGGAGTTGATAAACAACCACCAAAAGTTTGAGGATTCACTTGAAAGCAAACAACAACAACGACGAGAAAACAAAGTCCGCAAGATTGAAGACTTTAGAGTCTAGGACTTAGGTAAAAATTCTTGTCAAGAACCAAATACAATATCTCTCACACACACTCACTAAAATTCTTTTTAAAGAAATGGTTTTACAACAACTATAGCCGTACAATAGCCGTACAAGGTTTCAAACTTGTTTTACATGCTACATTTAGGTAA
>JASCZI010122472.1:0-13169 GCA_036250425.1 Stylosanthes scabra | reverse complement strand
GATACATGTTGCAGAATTATTATTAGAACAGTGGGTTATGAAGTGGTTTTGTTGAATATCTCCTATCTCTCAATCTTGTTTCTTTTCTTGATAAATCTTTAGTAATTGTTGCAGTCTGGTAATTGATTTTTTATTGTTATTAGTTGCTGATCTTGATTCATTTTTCTGGTTTAGTACTAGATTGCTATTATTCTTTTGTTTGATCTAATTGAAGAATTGGTAAGAAAGTATTGGTTAATCCCCTTTCCTCGTTGGGAACGATAACCCACTCTAGTGGATTACTACTTGATCCGATGCACTTGTTGGATTGTTGCGAATCGTGAAAAGATTTGCCATATCAGTAAAGTAACATGAAAATGAATATACAAACATGTTATACCATCGAGGAAAGCTGAAGCTATGTCCATTGTGAGCTCCACAAAAGTTCTTAATTTTATAGGGACTTTAGAGTCACTGTGAATACAATCATCCATTTCAGTTGCATTAAACTGAATTTTAGTGGATAAAGTCCTCTCTCTTAAAAAACAACCTAGGACTTCTCTCCTAGGGTTTCGGAGAGTGTAGTTTGCCCAGGTCCATTTCCAATGTGCAAGGGTCCGAACTAGTAAGAAACTATCCAGCTACAGAGTGCGAATCCAACTTGAAGTAAAGGAGCACAACCTACCTAACCTAGAAGAATCATGGAAGAAAATGCGGAAGAAAGAAACAACCAAAATATCAATGTAATAGTAAATGAAGAAGAAATAGTCGTGTATGATGATGAAGATGTAAAGGATGGTGTCAAAGACTGCTAGAACAGCATAATAGGCAAGCTAATCACCAACAAACAAATCAATGTGGCTTGGATCCAATCTGCCTTAACAAATATTTGGAGAAATCCAAAAGGGTTCAGAGTCACGGAGATAAGACCAAAGTTATACCAGTTTTCTTTGAGGAAAAAGCAGATCTAGAGAGGGTTGTGAAGGGTAGTCCCTAGTTCTTTAGGAATGCATGGTTAATAGCTAAGAAATGGGAAATGGGAGAAGAACAAATGGAAGAAGGGATGGATAGAGCGGAGATTAGGGTACAAATATGGGGGTTACCTGAGCACTGTAAGACCCCAAAACTAGGAGCTAAAATTGCATCATGTCTAGGGGAGATAAAGGAGTGTGATGTATTTGAAATGGGGAAGGATCATGACAGATTTCTCAAAGCGTCTGTTACTATGAAAGTAAGCACTCCATTTCAGAAAGGGGTCAATGTGGGAAGTAAAGAAGATGGCGTTTCATGGGTGGAGTTCAAGTATGAACACTTACCAGCGGTGTGTTATTTTTGTGGGAAGATAGGCCATGAAGAAAATTCTTGTGAGATAACAGCAAAGAATTAAGAAGATGGTACAACGGGATCAAAAGGGTTAGGGGCTTGGCTGAAAGCTGAAGGTGTAGGAAGAAAGGTAGAAAAAGGAGAAAATCATACCAGCCAAATGCAAAGACAAAGCGATGACACAAGAAAAGGGAGGAAAGAAAGACTCAATGAGAAGCTACTGGAGAAATTGGCAAATCTATCAGTTTTGGGACAAAAAGAACCTGAGATTGAGGAAGATATGGCTCAACCCCTTAAAGTGACAACTCTTGAATTATCCAAATCGATGATAACTCAAGAGTATGTTACCAAAAAGGGTACCTCCAAGGAACCTGAAATTTATACAAGGGAAGGAGTCAGAGGCAAAGAGAAGGCAGAACAGGAGGTAGGAGGGAAAATAGGACAACGAAAGGAGGACAACGGAGGAAGCAATACTAACAAGAAGAATGACGAAGGATTACTTCTGAAGGAGATCACCGACCAAGCAATGGAAGAAAAGAAAGGGGGAAGAAGAAGATGGAAGAGACAAGTAAGAGAGCTCTCTAATGGAAACACAAAACCAGTGGAGAAAGGAGAAGGAACTCATAAGAGGAAGGCTATTGAGGCAGAGCAGGAGAAAAACCAAAACACAAAACCACTAGCTAAAAAGTTTGTTGCAGCAGTGGAGAATCAAACAGCAGAGGCTGCTGGGCAGCCCTGCCGAGAGCCATGAAAATACTAAGTTGGAATTGTCGTGGGCTTGGGAACCCATGGACAATGAGAGCTCTTCACAAGCCCTTAAAATAGAAAGTTACCAGCATTGTCTTCCTATTGGACACAAGGAGGAAATCGAAAGAAATTATGAGAATGAGATACAAAGGGGTTTGGAGTAGATTGTCAAGGAGAGGGGAGACATAAAGGAGGTGGGATTACATGTTTGTGGGATGACTCGATAGATCTGAATTTCATATCCATGTCTTTGAATCATATTGATATGGAGATGAGGATTAAGGGGAGTGAGCAGAGATGCGAGCTACTGGATTTTATGGCTGTCCGGAGAGCCAAAATAAGCAAGCAAGTTGGGAGCTTCTAGAAAACCTGAGCAGAGATAACAACCTGCCATGGGTGGTGTTCGGACACTTCAACCAGGTTCTTAATCAACAAGAAAAATGGGGACGGAACCCAATATCATACACACAGATAAAAGGATTCCAAGAAGTGGTGCAAACAAGCAACTTAGTGGACTTGGGATATAAAGGGAACCCCTACACCTGGACCAATTCACAGGCCAGAGCAAACAACATTCAAGAGAGATTAGATAGAGCACTAGCAACATGGGAGTGGAGAGAGACCTTTCCAAAAACTACAGTTTTTCACTTACATAGATATAAATCCGATCACTGTCTTATTCTTATTGATTTTGTAGATAATCGAAAAAAGGAAAGAAATGCTGAAAGGAGGTATCGTTTTGAAGAAATGTGACTGTCCAATTCTGAATGCAACAAGGTGGTAGAAGAAGCATGGCAAGGAGATCACAGAAACTTAGAGGAAAAGCTTCGAAGGTGCAGGGAGGAGTTAAAAAACTGGGGGGAGGCCAACTTTGGCAATATTCCAAAGAGGATCAGGGAAACTCAGAAAAAACTAGAAAGCCCCAATGCCATGAACCAAATAGAGGAAGTTCTTTTGAGCACGAAGAAGGCAGAAGTAGAAATGGATGAGCTCCTAAAGCATGAAGAGGTTTAGTGGAGCCAGAGATCAAGAGCTACCTGGTTAAAACAAGGTGATAAGAATACAAAATTTTTTCACTATAAGGCATCACATAGAAGAAAGAGGAATCAGGTGGAAGCAATTGTAGATGATAGAGTAGTCAAATATGAAGAAGAGGAGCAGATTGAGAAAGTAATGAGAGATTTCTTTGAAAAACTATTCACTTCAGAGGGGACAACAGAGGTAGAAGAAGCAGTGGAAGTGGTGAGAGGGCGAAAAAATGATGAGAGATATGCTATCTTGGATGCAGATTTCACCAAAGAGGAAGTGAAGCAAGCACTACACCAGATGCTTCCCACGAAAGCCCCCGGACCCGATGGAATGCATGCCCTCTTCTATCAAAGAATGTGGAATGTGGTAGGCAAGGAAGTTACGGAAGCTATTTTAAAGATCCTAAATGAAGGGACCAGCCCGAAACACCTACTACACACACATTTGCATGATCCCTACGGTGGAGAAACCAAAGCACACAAGAGAATTCAGGCCTATATCTTTATGCAATGTAGTGTTCAAGCTTGCTACCAAGACAATAGCAAACAGATTGAAAACAATCCTTCCCCAAATAGTTGGAGAAAACCAAAGCGTCTTTGTCCCAGGGAGACTCATAACTGACAATGGGTTGATGGCTTTTGACATTTTTCACCACATGAAAAAGACAGTTGGTAACAAGGGGTACATAGGGCTGAAGTTGGATATGAAAAAGGCATATGATAGGATTGAATGGGATTTTTTGAGAGAGGTGCTTAGAGCTATGGAGTTTCCCGAGAGATGGACGCAAATGATTTGGAATTGTGTGAGCACTACATCTTTCTGTATCTTGATCAATGGAAACCCAAGCAAGTCTTTCCAACCTTCGAGAGGTTTAAGGCAAGGGGATCCGTTATCCCCCTACCTCTTCATCCTTTGTGCAGAAGTATTCTCGGGAATTCTCTCCAATGCTCAAGAGAACAAGGCAATACCAGGGATCAAGATAGCTAGAGATGGGTCAGAAGTAAATCATCTTTTCTTCGCGGATGATAGTATACTCTTCACCAAAGCATCAGACCAAGTAATTTATGCAGTCAAAGAAGCTTTGATTTCATACCAGCAAGCATCGGGGCAACGAATTAACCTAGAAAAGTCGGAGTTGTCTTTTAGCCGGAATGTGCTACCTAATAGACAGATGATTATTCAAGATTAGCTAGGAATAAGGGCTGTAGAAAGACATTCGAAGTGTCTTGGGCTTCCAACCATGGTAGGGAGGTCCAAGAAAGAGGTTTTTGAGTTCGTCCAAGAGCGTGTTTGGAAGAAATTAAAGGGCTGGAAGGAGAAGGTTCTATCGAGGGCGGGGAAAGAAATCCTAATCAAGTCGGTGCTGCAATCAATTCCATCTTATATCATGGGCTGCTTCAAACTGCCTACAACTCTCTATCAACATATAAGCTTGATGATTGGCAGATTCTGCTGGGGCTCGAAAGATGGGGAAAGGAAGATACACTGGGTGAAATGGGATAAGTTATGCCAGCCAAAACAGATTGGGAAGCTAGGATTCAGAGATATTGAAGCTTTTAATACAACCCTGCTAGCTAAGCAAGGGTGGCGTCTAATGAAGAACCCTGAGTCGTTGGCAGTAAGCATGATAAAGAGTAAGTATTTTCGTAGGAAAAATTTCCTGGAGGCTGATCTGGGTTTTGCACCAAGTTACACTTAGAGAAGTATTTGGCAGTCGAAAAGGGTAATAGAAGAAGGGGGATACTGGAGAATTGGTGATAAAAGGACCGTCAGGGTATGGAAAGATCCATGGATACCTAGCCAAAATGGTTTCAAGAGCTGGACAACACCTAATAACTATGAGGAAGATGCAATAGTCTCAGAACTCATAAACTATGAGGAAAGGAATTGGGAGAAAGATTCAATTTTGCAGACATTCTTACAATTTGAAGCTAGCCATAGATTAAAAATTCTGATCCCTAGAACAGAGCAACCAAATGTCTTTATTTGGAAGAATGCAAGAGATGGCAACTTCAAAGTTAAACTAGCTTATCATGCAATTAAATCACAGTCCCAGAACCAATCAGCAAGACCAAACACAGATAGAGAAGAAGAAAGTACCTGGAAAGGGATTTGGAAGATAAAAGTCCAGCCAAGAATTATGAACTTCATCTGGAGAACTATTCACCACTCACTGCCCATAAAGAAGAATCTGGTGAGAGGAGGAATGATAGGATCACCCATTTGCACAAGATGTTGGAATACAGAGGAGACAGAGAGCCACATTTTGAGAGACTGCATCTTTGCCAGGAGATATTGGTTTGCATCACCGTTGAGCTTGAGAACGGAATTAGCGGAGAACACCAATTTGAAGGTATGGATTTTTGAGATGCTAGGTAAACTGCAACACAAAGAAAAGGCTCTGTTCTGTTCCCTTTTGAATCAATTGTGGAGAGCCCGTAATCTATTAATCTTTGAAAGTGTGGAAAGGCCAGTTGATGAGGAATTAACAAGTGCAATGAGGAATTGTGAGGAGTTTTGGAATGCTCAGATCAGAGAAGAAGAAGAGAGTAGAAGCCACTTACTAGGGAATCAATTAAAGATAAGATGGGATCCTCCAACAACCGGCTGTCTCAAAATTAATGTAAATGTTGTAGTGGATAACAACAATAATAAAGGAGCTATTGGAGCAGTGGTGAGAGATGACATGGGCTTCATTCTTGCAGCAGCTTGCTGGACCATCCCCTTCAACCTTCAAGCCCATTAAGCAGAGGCTTTGGCAACTTACATGGGCCTAAATTTTGCAAAGGACTGTTGTTTTAACAATGTCATCCTAGAAATTGATAATTGGAAAGTGATGAAAGCTCTCAAACAGAACAGTGCCAATGGAATTTATTTTGGATCCTTCATTACTGATACTTTATATATGAGGAGTCATTTTAGGAGCATTTTATTTAACCATATTATGAGAGAAGGAAATAGAGTTTCACATGAACTTCCCAAATTGGCTCTTACCATTTGAGACCAAATGTGGATGGAAAAGGCCCCTTATCATGTACAATCTCTAGCCCTTGTGGACATTTTACCTTTCAATGAATAAAGCATATTTTCCAATTAAAAAAAAAACTTAATTTTAGTGGGATTGGTAGCAAAGTTTAGACATCTGCGCCACGCATATATAATATATAGGAAGCTGAGAAGCATGGTATAAACTCAAGGAAAATTCTAAGGTGTAGATAGCTAAAAAAAATACACATGTAGATATGTGTTGTCAAAGAATTAGTGGTGATATATATTTGTCAAATTGTATCAGTCCTGAGCTGCAAGCAATTAAGAATAGGAGAAAAGAAAAGCTGCTATGAGTTGATGAAACAACTTAGCAGATCAGAATTTGTGAGTTAAGCAACAAAGCAAGAAAGAAATGATGAGAGAAAGTAGAATAGAGCCAGAGAGAGCTATTGTTGATGAACATTCTAGAATAGATTTGAATGAAGCATCACAAAGATTACAGTGAGCTATACAATGTATATATACCTATACAATTGGAGTGAGATAAAATGAAAACTAACTATAAGCTAATTACAACAAACTAGCCAGCTGTACATTTTAAAAAAAATCTATCAAAAAATCTATTAACAACTTTTGGCATTTGAGATTTCAGTTATATCACGTTTTGGTTGCATATCAGGACTGCAATATGTGCTTACATCCCCCCGCAAGCTGATATTACTTGGTTTGTGTAAATCAAGTAATCTCAGCTTGGACAACAAATAAGAGAATGGACCTGGTGCAAGGGGCTTGGTGAAGATGTCCGCAGGTTGTTCAGCAGAGGCAATATATTTGAGATTTGGAATCCCTTCTTTGTACTTGTTTCGAGCAACATGGCAATCAACCTCCACATGCTTTGTTCTTTCATGAAAGACAGGGTTGGAGGCAATGTAAATTGCTGATTTATTATCACAAAAGATATCAATAGGCAGCAGAGGAGAAATATTAAATTCTTTCAACAATTTCAGTAGCCAAAGGAGTTCACAAGTGCTATTAGCCCAAAGCTCTATACTCAGCTTCAGAAGATGATCTAGAAACGGTTGTTTGCTTCTTACTCTTCCAAGATATGAGAGTTTGGTCAAGAAAGAAACAATAACCTGTAATGGATTTACGAGTATCTTTGCAAGCAGCTTAGTCTGAATCAGTATAACCAGAAAGAACAAAAGAACTTGAGGTAGAAAAGAAGAGACCAGATGCTGGTGACTGCTTCAAATATCTAAGGACTCTGTATGCAGCTTGTAAATGAACATCAGTTTGCAGTCCATGAATTGAGCAAGGCAACCAACTGAATAGCTTAAATCTGGCCTAGTGTTGGTGAGATATAAAAGGCGCCCAACAAGACGTCTATAGAGAAAAGCATCAGGGAGAAGAGTTCCTGAATTTTGGGATAAAGAAATGGTGTAGTCCAGTGGTGTGTTTGCCGGTTTAGCTCCAAGCAAACCACAATCAGTGATCAAGTCCAACACATACTTTCTTTGATAGAGGGCTATCCCGGTTTTGCTTCTGGCCACTTCCATGCCAATGAAGAACTTCAAGATGCCAAGATCTTTGATTTTGAATTTGCTATCTAAAAAGCATTTTACAGCTTCAATTTCAGAAATATCTTCTCCAGCAAGAACTAAGTCGCCAACATACACCAAGATAGCAGTGAAACCAGCAACAGTAGACTTGGTGAACAAGGAATGATCATTTTCAGATTGGATGAATCCCAAACTAGTTAATGCAGTGGTTGATTTGATATTCCATTGGCGACTTGCCTGTTTCAGCCCATATAAAGATTTTTCCAACTTGCAAACTAACTTAGGGTCATCACACTACAGTCCCTTTGGAAGCTTCATATAAACATCTTCATTGAGATCACCATGGAGAAAAGCTGTGTTGACATCAAGTTGATGAGGATGCCAGTTCTTGGTTGCTGCAATGGCCAAGAGGACTCTGGCAGTACTCATCTTAACAACAGGGCTGAAGGTGTCTATGTAATCAACACCTGGGATTTGAGTAAATCCTTGGGAAACAAGCCGGGCCTTGTGCCTTTCAATTATACCATCAGGATTGAATTTGGTACGAAAAACCCATTTGGAACCTGCTGCATTCTTGCCAGGAGGAAGAGAAGTAATGGTCCAGGTCTTGTTTTGCTCAAGAGCAGTAAGTTCAGCAGCAATGGCCTTCCTCCAACAATCATGCATAACAGCCTCAGAATAGTGCTTAGGGTCAGGGTTGTTTATTAGAGAAAAAGTAAAGGCTAGGTGCTTTGGAGAAAATGGTGCATATGATAAATGGTGAGATAAAGGATACTTACAATATGAAGGTAATTGGACAACATTGATGGAATTTCTATGTGATGAAATACTAAAACAATGAAAATCCTTGAGATAAGAGGGTGGTTTTCTATCTCTTTCATATCTTCTTAGTATAGGTTCTATAGACTCAGGTTGAGAATTTTGATAATTATTTGAGTGAGGTATGACAGCATGCTCATTAATTTCATAATGAAAAGATGCAGGGGATGCAACTTGATTAACATTATCTTGAATTAAAGAATAAGAAACTATGCCATGATGAGAATCAAAATTGATATTATTGCTTGAATTTCCATGAGAATGTGATGCAGCAGAATCAGAATTCAATTGAGGGAAAAAATCAAAATCTTGAAAATGTGAAGAATTTGCCATTTCAGTGTTTGAAGTTGCATTAGAAGCAGCAGTATGCTCAAGAGTTTTGAAAGGAAAATGTTGCTCAAAGAATTCTATATTTCTTGAAATGAAAAATTCTTTTGTGTTTAAATCTAGTAATATGGAACCTTTAGTACCAGATTTATAACCCAAGAAAATGTATTTTCTAGCTCTAGAATCCAATTTCTTTCTTCCTGCTGAAATAGTGGAAGCAAACACAAGACATCCAAAAACCTTAAGAGCATGTATGTCAGGTTTGGTTGAGAAAAGAGTCTCATAAGGAGTGACATTGTTCAAAAAGGCATTTGGCAATCTGTTAATTAAATGAACTGAGTGCTGAATAGCATAGTGCCAAAAACAACTTTGAACACTTGAATGAAACAGTAATGCTCTTGCAACACTAAGTATATGTTGGTGTTTTCTCTCCACAACACCATTTTGTTGTGGAGTTTCAACACAAGAAGTTTGGTGCTCTATGCCCTTTGAACTATAAAAAGAATCCATTTTAAATTCAACACCATTGTCAGTTCTGATTTGTTTGACATTTTTATTGAATTGTGTTTGTACAAGCTGAATGAAGTCTTGAACCAATTTCCTTGTTTCAGATTTTAATTTCATACAATAAATCCATGTGAATCTAGTTTTGTCTTCAACTATGGTTAGAAAATATCTATGACCTGAGATAGATTGAATAGAAAGAGGACCCCAAATATCAACATGAAGTAAATCAAATTTATTTTCAGAATGAGTATCACTTATTGCAAATGGCAATTTCTTCTGTCTTGCATAATGGCAAGAATCACAAACATGAGATGCTTGAATGCAATCTATAAAAGGAAAACTATGTTTCATTGTAATCATTCTGCTATATGGTAGATGTCTTAATCTAGCATGCCAAATGGCTCCTAAGTCCTGTACTGTGGTGAGAGTGACAGATTGTATCCTAATATCAGGTGAAGGCAGTTTCAAAGGCTTAGCAGTCATCACATAGAGGTCTCCTTACATCTTAGCTTGCCCAATCATCTTCAATGAAGGAAGTGCCTGTATCTCACAAGAATAATCAGTGAATCTAACTTCACAATGCAATGACTTAGTGAGCTTTGAAACAGAAATCAAATTATATTTGAAGTGAGGTATGAACAAAATGTTTGTAAGGATCAAAGAGTTTGATAATTGTACAGTGCCACAAATGTTTGTTGAAGTTTTAGAGCCATCAGGTAGATTAACCAAGACAGGTCTCATATGATGAAAAGTTTTGAAAAATTCTTGAATATAGCAAGCATGATCAGTGGCACCACTATCTAATATCCAAGACATTTTATTAAAGCATGCACTCAAAATATGTCTACCTTTTGGTTGAGTTAGGGTGGGTGTAGAAGTGATGTGATTAACACTAGCTGGAGCTGATATGAGTGGTTGCTGGAGTAATGCTATTAAAGTTTGCTTCTGATCAGGAGTCAAGACAAACACTGTTTCATTACTCTTTTCATCTTGACCAGAATCAATGGTCTCAACATCAGCACTGGTATCATCAATATCTTCTTCAGTGCTGATATGATTAGCAGATTTCTGTTTCCAATGTGCAGGAAAACCATTCTTCTTATAACAATTTTCAATCAAGTGACCAATTCTGTTACAATATGTGCACAACTTGGAAGTGTAGCCCTTGCCAAAGCTTTTCTGAGCATTGTTTCCTCTGCCACCACGACCTCTCCCTCTGCCTCTTGAGGAAGAGTTGCCTCCTTGTGTGTGCTGCACTTCCAAAGAGTTTGTAATTATCTTGTTATCTGAGAAATCTGCACTTAACTGTCTTTCTTGTTTTAGCATGGCTAAAACAAAATTTATGTCAGGCAAAGGCTTCAACAACATGATCTGAGATTTGACAGTAGAGTATTGCTCATTCAAGCCTCTGAGAAATTTCACAACATATTCCTCAGAAACATATTCTCGAACAGTTTTCAATCCACAATTGCAGCCATTCATACAACCAACACAGCTAGGAATAGTGCGAAGGTTTTCTAATTCCTCCCAAATAGATTTCAATTTAGTAAAATAAGAAGTGATAGTGAGATCACCTTGCCTGATAGAGTAGAATTCTTCCTTCAATTCTCCAACTCTGAAAACATCATCATGTGAATATCGTGTCTTCAAGTCATTCCACAAATCTGAAGCTGAACTAATCCACATTACACTCTTAGCAATTTCTGGACTGAGTGAGAGATTAATCCATGAGAGCAGGAAATTGTTGCATCGATCCCAAGCATCAAATGTTAGGTCATTCTCAGCTGGTTTTGGAATGGTACCATCCAAGAATTTCACCTTATTCTTTGATCTAAGTGCTCTCCACATGTCATGTGACCATTGATAATAGTTCTTAGGTGTGAATTGAAGAAGAATTAGGGTTGTACCAGGATTTTCACTTGGATGCAAGAAATAGGGACTGATGGGATCAAAGATCTGAGAGAATGAGCTTGATTTGTTGAATTGAACTTGAAACTGCAAAAATTGACGCATAAAAGTTGTGAATCTTTCAAAATCTGCAGCAGATTTTACATTATTATTGACATTGGAATTGTTTTCTTCATTTGTTGCCATTGATCAAACTTGGCTCTGATACCATGTAAAATGGTATCAGTCCTGAGCTGCAAGCAATTAAGAATAGGAGAAAAGAGAAGCTGCTATGAGTTGATGAAACAACTTAGCAGATCAAAATTTGTGAATTAAGCAACAAAGCAAGAAAGAAATGATGAGAGAAAGTAGAATAGAGCCAGAGAGAGCTATTGATGATGAACATTCCAGAATAGATTTGAATGAAGCATCATAAAGATTACAGTGAGCTATACAATGTATATATACCTATACAATTGGAGTGAGATAAAATGAAAACTAACTATTAGCTAATTACAACAAACTAGCCAACTGTACATTTTTAAAAAAAAATCTATCAAAAAATCTATTAACAACTTTTGGCATTTGAGGTTTCAGTTATATCACGTTTTGGTTGCATATTAAGACTGCAATATGTGCTTACAATATTGGTAGATGATGCAAAAAAATCTAAAAAGACATATGTTTAGAGCTTATTTGGACGAATTTCTTGAAAAAAGATCTTTTTTTGAGTGAATTTTTTTTAAAAGATCTTTTGCAAAAGTAAAAGTAATTTTGTATTTGGGTATCTCATATAATAATATTTTTTATTTATCAATTGTATTTGGGTACAATAATATAAAAGATTTTTTTGTTTATTTATTATGTTAAAATATTTTTTTCGAGAAAAAAATCTTTTTAAAAAAATATAAAAAAATCTTCTGAAAAAATATGTTTTTTTTATTTTATTAGTGCTTTTACTTTTATTATTAGAAATTATCCAAACACGCTACAAAATATAAAAAGATTTTTTTGTCAAAAAAAGATTTTTTTTAGCTAAATAATGATATCCAAACGAACTTTTACTCTGTCACAAAATTAGTCATTTG
The DNA here is from genome assembly GCA_036250425.1 of Stylosanthes scabra. NCBI lineage: Eukaryota > Viridiplantae > Streptophyta > Magnoliopsida > Fabales > Fabaceae > Stylosanthes > Stylosanthes scabra. The sequence goes on along the minus strand of JASCZI010122472.1, from coordinate 916 downwards.
TCTCCCATTTATATATGTGATGTTAGAATTAATGAATTATGTTAATTTAATTATGATTATTGGTCGATGAAAGGAAAAATGTTGTTAGTGTTGTGGTTTTTTTTTAAATACTATTGGTGTTCTGTTTAGATTATAAAAATGAGAATATACCTAGAGTTAGTATAATAATGTGATCTTATCTAATATAAATTATATAATATGTTTTTCAAAAGAATTAGTAACTTATGAATGGTTTTATAGAAAATTGTATCCCATTCGTAATTAATGAAGGGGTTAAATAATTTTTTTTAATTTTAAAAAATAAATGTTAATTATGAATTCTTTATTGATATAAAAAAGAATTTAATTAGGAGTGTTATTAAAACAGGGAGAAATTAAAATATAAAAAATAATAATTTAACTAAAAGGATTTTATAGTAAAAGGGCAGCAAGCCACACACCTCTTATCTATATATGTAGACGAAAAATGGTATATACACTATAACAATTCCTTAAACTCAATCGATGCTAACCAAGGTAGAAAAAGCTCATTGGAAACTTTTAATGATATGGAATTAAATTGAATTCCATTAAAAATTGAATTGAATTCCAGTGTTTGAAATGAATTAATAAAAATATAGAAATGAATTGAATTCCAGTGTTTGGAATGCTTATCAATGGAATTGAAATATTATGTAAAGTCACGTAGCACGAATACTCAAAAGGGTGGGTGAATTGAGTATTTTAACAACAATTAATATTTTTCGCGGAAGCTTAAATTACTTTGAATTTAAATGACTCAAATGCTTGTACTAGTATTTTTCCAAGGGGTTAAGTCAATTCTTAAGTACTTACAAGGATCTTGTACTTTCCAAAACACTTATATAAATATAAATAACAAGAATATAAATGAGTTTGAGTTGAGAGAGATAATACA
>JASCZI010122466.1:0-13230 GCA_036250425.1 Stylosanthes scabra | reverse complement strand
ACAAATATTAGACAGCAAAAAAAGAAATATGCATGACAAATAGTGCTTTACCATGTCTCAGTAGGAGATATTAATGGACCTAAGAGATATATCACTTATAAAAAAATTTAAAATCCACTTAGCCCATTATTATCATCTCTGACCCAACATCTCATTTCGAATTATTAATATGGGCTATATCCAGATTACCTTACTGGACCTACACTTAACCCACACATCGGCTGGTCCAACATAACTTCTACCTTTGGCATTACGGAAATCCACTCTCTTCTAATTTAACTCGCTCCGCACCTTAATTCCCCACATCCCGTCACCGCTCGGTCAAATCTTACTTTGGACCGCAGCCACGTGTCGTTTCATCATTCGATATTCACCTTCAATTCATTTTTGGACACCACGGATCCGTGCTACGACAGAACTGGCCTAGTTAAATATATGCATGATGTATTAAGACAGGTATATAAGTCACTAAATTAGATACGCATATATATAGTATTTAATAATACTTATATTAAACACATTAATTTTTTAATTAAAAAGTAATTTTCTGACTGAATTAATAAGTACACATGTAATAATAAATCAATTGAAATATGCAAGATGCATATTTAATATTCTCTAATTCAAAATAAAATGAAATGAACCGTCAAGCCATGAAATATGTAAGATGCATGTTTTTCTTTTTTCGTTTTTATTCTAAATTAATGGGAGAGATTAAATGGTCAAAAAGTTAATTTTAAATGAAATTGAAACCTTTTAAGCCATTTTGATAAAAAAAAAAATTTTGGAACCAATTTGATTTTACTTTCAAACTTTTTTGATTAAAAAAGTAATTATTCCTAATAATAATAATAAAAGTTATCAATTAATCTAGGTGTACACCTCTTTTTGCCATCCAAGTCCAACCAAGTGAAAAACGAACAGAAATTTATATATACAATGAACATGTTTTTATAGTTGACACGAAAATCTGTTTGTTTGCTTTTAAATTTTATGTTCGTTCTAGTAGTAATATTTTGTTCGTGCACGAACAAAAATTTAAATATACAAAGAACATATTTTATAGTTGACACAACATGTTTAAAACATGTTCGTTTGCTTTTAAATTTTCTGTTCGTTCTAGTAGTAATATTCTATTCGGATTCACTTGGATTAACTTAGATGGTGGAAGATTCAATACTCGTCATCTATTTGGAGTTTTGATTCTCCTTAACAAAAAACACTTGTAGAAATTTTATATGTGGAGTTTTGATACTCCATAATTAAGAAAGAGAAAAGATAACATGCAATTAGTGCAATTAATAAGAGAGGAAGTGATATTTAATTAATAAGAAAGAGAAAAAGTTTTTTTCTAGTTTTATTTATTTTTTAATTAAAAAGTTAATTTAATTTTAAAAAGAATAAAAATTATTTTTAATTAATTTTGATGACAAAAAAAACATTCTTTTAGAATTACAGTTATTTAATTATTTTAAATATTAAAATTTAAATTTAAAAAGATGAAAATACATTTTTAATATAAAAAATATTATTTACACATTAAGATTAGTCAAAAATAGCTACAATGTATTTATATAAAAATAAGAGCAATGTTATGTGTACATCAAAATCAGCCACAAAATTAGCCATTAGTGTATAATACGTATTGAAATACTAAATACATATTAAAAATAAGTTAATCTACACATGTATTTTATATTTTAATGTGTATTATACACTAGTGGCTGATTTGGTGGCTGATTTTGGTGTGCAAATAGAATTATTCTAAAAATAAATATGTAATATTAACTCATTTTTATTATGTATTTTGAATAATTTTATTTGCACATTAAAATCAGCTACCAAATTAGCCACTAGTGTATAATACTTATTGAAACATAAAATATGTATGTAGTTTAACTCATTTTTAGTGTGTATTTAGCATTTCAATATGGATTGTACACTGATGGCTGATTTTGGTATATACCTAGCAAAACTCATGTATTTTATATTTCAATATCTATTTTATATTAATGACTGATTTTAATCTATATACCTAGTATAACTTGTTTAAAGAAAAAATTACTTATTATCCAATTGAGTTTATTTTATTGAAATAGAAAGAAGTGATTTAAATTTGATTTTAATAAATATAATTATGTTATTTAGTAATAAATTTAAGGAAAGTTATTTAGTATATATGGTACTATTATATAGTAAAACGTCTCTAATTCAAATCTCATTTAAGATACCATAAAATAAAAAAAATGATAAGTATCTTATTTATATTGTCAACGAAAAATAAGACAATATTTATTTTTGAATCGATTTAACAGATAAGAAAATCAATATAATTTGTATCATTTTCAATTTAATCAATTTTAATTCAATTTTCAAGCAACAACAGTTGTTGTTTTTTGTTAAAATAATTAATTTAGAAATTTTTGCAACAGAGATTAAATTGTATTTTAATATAATTAAATATATGTATATGTATTAAGATATGTATATATATTTTCTGACTGAATTAATAAGTACACATTAAAAATAAAATGAAATAAACCCATCAAGTTATGAGAAAATGATTCTAGTCATGATAAATCAAGAGTAGTTAGTAAACAATAAAGAATTAAAGTGTTTATTTGTGTGTCATTATTCATTAATTAATTTGATAAAAAATAGATATTTTTATTTTTAGTGTATTTGAAATTTTTTTTGTAAAAACATAGAATTTTATGCAAAAAAGAATAAAAAACATCATTTTTTTAAAAAAAAACATAAATTTTATGCAAGAAAAAAATAACCAGCACAAATGGAGTTTTTTTCTTTTTATTTTATTTTCTTATTTCATTTAGTATTAATATTGTTTAGAAGCATTAAAAATTATAAATTTGAATTTAAAATTTTTAAAATTTAAAATTCAGAAGGATATAATTTAAATTACAAAAAGTTTAAACCCCGATATTTGGATTTTATATAATTTTATATTGGATAGTTGATATCTAAATGGGTTTCTACTATCTAGTGATTGAAGTAACAAATATTTATCATAAATTATCCAATTTAAATATTAGACTTTAAAGTAATAAATAAAATAAATATTTATCATAAAATAAAATGGAAAAATTTGTGATCTGTGTAACATTTTTCCGTTTGATTGTATAGAAACTAATAAAAAAATAAAAAGGAAAAGAACATCACTGGAAGATAAAAGATCATCGTATGTCTTCTTCTCGCAGAACACGACGCAGCAAAGGTGGTGGTTGGAGGCTTGAGCCAATCTACTACGTCAACATTTCAATTACCACTTTCTTATCACTATTAATCAAATGCAAAGCACGTTTAATTATAATAAAATAATTTAGCAAAAATAAATTATCAGGGAAAGCGATGGCGATAGAGAGGGGAGTTACAGTGATATACAAACGTGTAATGTTAGGACAATACATGTGGCGGCTACACACAGACGAAGGGAGGGTGAGATGCACGAAAGTGATGGGGTGAGATTAGAGGGGCAGCCTTGGGCAGCCATGTCTGGTGATTTGATGGAGGAGGAAGATAACACCAATGAAGATACAAACTTTTTTTGGCCAAATTGATATGTGGCGGTTAATGATGGAAAATAATAGATGATGATCTTTGGTGGCGGAGGTATGGCGGCGGCAGCAAAGAGTGCACGGTGTTGCCGGAAAAAGTTGGAAGATGAAGAAGAGGAAGATGAAGACTTACCGAGAAAGAGAAAAAAAGGGACACTGAATGAAGGATAAAATAAGAAATTCAAAATTATGTAAGGGTAAAAATAAAATTTTAATAGTATTTTAACTCTTGAAATTTATGGAGTTTTAAAACTCCAAATATTATGAGAGTATTGTAACATCCACCTAGCTGGTGTTTTAACATGTGAGCTTGCCATATGACCCGTTAAATGTTGTATTTGCTTGAAAATTGTGTTCCACAGATTGTTAGTAACATTAGTTCTTATCGTATTTCGTTGATTTTAATAGTAAAATGAACCACTAAAAATACTGAAATGTACCATAAAATACCTATACACATCTAGATTCTCAAATTAGAAATATGCATTTGGTAATTTCTCTCCGAATTATTTTTTGGTCATTCTGTTTCTTTTAACAAATTTTGCATTCTTTCTCTGGTATGTTTTTTTTTTAATTATTTTGCTATGTTGTTTTTCTTTTTTTGGTATTAATTTTGCTATGTTTTTAATAAACACAAATCCATTCGATAATCTCTCCTCTTTTAAGGTTCTCAACTTCTCATGGGTCTCCGGCCCAGAAAAAATATTTATCATCTTTCATTTTCTCTGCTTAAGTTTTTGGGGGGTCTTGTTGCTTTGTTACAATGGGCCCATAACACGCTTCTTCGGTGCCTATTAGTTGCTTTTCAATTTTTATTTTTAAAGATAGCATTTGCATCATGAAAAAAAAAACTTGCATCAAAATATTATATTTACTTCACGAGCACACGCACTCAACGTATTCACTTATTTGACCATGGTCGAATTTTTCTTACAAAGTCTAGAAGATCATTTTTTTTTATTAAGAACCTTGTGCATAATACTGATCTCGAATCCGGATCTTTTGGCAGCACTACTTGCCTGACTGGTAGTTTCACCCGGATTCAAGTCCTCCTTTTTAGGAATATAGAATCCGCAGTAGCAATAGTATGCATGAATGTGTAATGTGCGTATATTATGATGCCTAAAATTATAGAACCCGTAGTAGTAATATGTATGAATGTGTAATGTGCTTATGTTATGATGCCTAAAATTGAAAGTCCGTTCATTTCATTTGAAAAAAAAAATTAAAAAAAAAAATTTCTCTGCCTCTTTTCCAAATTAATGGAGAGTCCACACACACTCTTAAATTATTTAACAATTCCAACAAAACACCTAATTACACAAACACCGCAAACCCATCTAGATAATCAACTCCTAATTATTTGGTTATAGAGATGGGAAAGAGCCGTGCCGAGCCGAGCTTTAGCTTAGACGAACTTAGTCCATATTAGAAATATGTGGCCTAAGCCTAGGCCTGTTATTGTTTATAGGCTTTTTTCAGGTTCGAGCCTGACCTGTTTAAAAGCCCGTTAAGTTCACGAACCTATATTAAAAAAGCTTCTTATAGAAATTATAAATAAAAATAATTTCCACTAAAAGCATTCAATAATATAGCAATATTTCGTCACATATAATATCATGCAACTATACTTACTATCAAATTGTAGTTCAAAAAAATATAAACATTTTTCTTAAACCATAAAAAGAGACGCTACAACTACTAATATATCTTCTCTTATTCGAACACCTTCAAAACAAGAAAATAACTAAGAATAATTTATTTAATAAAAATAATTTGGCGGGCCGGCCCAACGAGCATCATAGGCTTTATCCTATTTAATAAAAAGGCTTTACAAAAAGCCTAAGCCTGGCTTATTTGGTAAAACGAGACGAGCCGAGCTACGAGCCCCCGTCGAGTAGCCCGGCCCATTCCCATCCCTGTTTATCTATATATAATTAATGAGTAATGCTAGGGAGCCAACGTTAGGGAACCTATGGGGAGCCCATGAGTGTAATTAGGGATATAATAGGTGGTAAAAGAGGAAAGAGAAAAGAATAAAAATTGATATTGGCTCCCTATAGGCTCCCTAACGTTGGCTCTCAAGACTTTCTCATAATTATAATAATTTTATGCGAACAAGTGGTTTTGGCTAATCAAGTCCAATCAAATCATTTATTTCTATGTTAAATAGAAGACTATTTCGATGTCAAATAAAACTTTATTTAGGTGTAATTTTGTTATACTATTTGACACTAAAATAATATTTTATTTAACATATAAATAAATTATTTGGTTGAAATTGGTTGGCCAAAACCATTTGTTCAAATAACGTTACTCATATAATTATATATAGGGAAAAGTGCTAAAGTTGCCATAAAGGTTTAGGTGAAAAATCAATTTTATTACAATCGTTTTTTTTTTTTTTATCAAAGATGTCAAAGAGGTTTTGAAATCACATTAATATGATCAAAAATTAAATGTGCAGATTAAAATACCCTTTCTCCTTTTTTCTTTAAAAACCTTCATCAACACCCTCGGTCTTCACTCCCCTTACACCAGAAACCTCCGTCAACCACCAACCTCTGTCGCGCCCTCTTCACCAACATCGGTGCTCCCTCTGCCGCCTCACCGTCTTCACTACTCTTCGTGGGGAAACAGGGTCCCTCCAACGTTGCTCCCTCCATCGTTGCACCCTCCGTTGCCGCACCCTCTGTCGGCACTCCCTCTGTCTCGTAGACCCACAATCAGCGCTCACTCGGAAAGGCAAACCTCCTCGTCCATCGTTGGTGCTCTCTCCCTCAACCCTTCGGGGTTACCTCCGTCACCGCTCCCTCCTTGTCGCACCCTCTATCGTCGTGCCACCCTTCTTCGTTAGTGTCTTTCATTCCTTCCAGGTCAGTGTCTCAATTTCTGCTTTTTATTTGTGAATGGTTTAGGGTTTTGATTTCAAAATGTTCCTAGAAAAAAGTGATAAACCCATAATTTTAGTGCAGAATTGGGTTAGGATTTTGATTTCACTGCCTCTGTGTGATTTGGTTTAGGTTAGTGCAGAATTTTAGCAATTTCTTCCTCTGCATTATTTACTGATTTCCATTCTCAATTTTGTAATGATTTACACAAATTTGGTGAATTTGTGCAAATTTGTTAGCAAATTTGTTGTTTGTGCTATTGAAAATTTGTTGTGTGTTTGCTGTTTATTGTTAGCAGTAGTTTGTTAAATAGATCTTTGGGAGAAGAAAAGGCTTATGCCTAACGATGAAATGTAGTCTTTAACCCTATAAAGGCTATAATATTGAGAAAATGTGCACCATTATGTGTCCCTAACCTTGCAGATTTTAATTACAGAAGCTAGTTTGCTCCTTCCAATTCTCTGCATGAGCTTTGATGTTCCTGGCTGATGAACTACTTTATTAATTAAATATTGTGAAGGTTGATTTCTATTTTTATTAACTCTTCATTCTGCTCTCCTAAATGGAGTAAACTTGTAAAGGCAAATCTGAGCAAAAATTGGATCTCTCTAACCTAACATCAGATTTGTGTAGATTCTTGAAGGTTATATCAGTTCATTTATCTTATAGTAGGACCTCTTAACAATGGTGATTGGTATAAATATTTAAATTATATTTGCTGAATTATTATAAATTAAGAGACAGAACTTTTTAATGGTAGAAAAGTAAAATTTTAGTTAGTTGACACATACTAGGCATCATTCTTTTTTAATGATTTGTGAATGACAGCATTTATTTAAAGTGGTTGTACCCAAATGCATGTGAATAGTTCCGAGATTGTATTTAATATGTAGATTATTTGTTGGAAAAGCCATAGTTTTTTAACTTTCTTATTTGATATGTCATAAACTTGTATAATGAAGTTTGGAAGTTCTAGGTGGATGCAATACAAGCTTGTGGAGGCCAGGAGACTACTTTAAAATTGGTGTTGATGAAGCCCTTTTTTAATGCAATTGTTTAGCCTGAACTGCTGAAGCATGAAGATAGGAATGCCAAGCTTCTAATTGCAACATGTTTGTGTGAGATAACTTGGATCACTGCGCCTGAGGCTCCTTACAGTGATGTTAACAAATCAGTGATGTTAGTATATATATTATTAGCTTAGCATAGTGTATATATGATGAAAATCATCAGAAATCAGAATTAGTTATAATTAGTCTTGTATCATGTATTGTTAATTAGTTTGTAATTGATTATGGTAAAACTGCAACAGGGACAAATTTATCAATATGTCTTTTTGAAAAAAAAATAAACGTTTGTGGCATCTTTGATAAAAAAAAAAATGATTATGGTAAAATTGATTTTTCACCTAAACCGCAATATTAGTACTTTTCCCTCGTATATATCATCAGTTCAACCAATGACATAACCTTTTTTTTATGCAATTTGTTTGATCTACAACTGAGAAAACAATTTTGGTACAATTCGGTTCATATATAAATCTTGACATTCAATTTGAGCTTGAATGATCAAAATTGATTCTATTCCTATCTCTAATCTCTAATTATATAACATGATGGTTCTCCAATTCAACTTTGACATATGATATAGAGTGAATCTGACTCCAAACCGCACACAATCTCAATTATCATTTACATTTTATGCATGCAATATAATTATGCATGCATTCTTATGTTATTACAAGAAACACCAAATCATCATCAAGCAGAGTTGGCAAATCTAGAAGATAAACAAGCATCTACCGCTTCAGCAACAGTAAGGAAAACCCTTTCTTTTCCAATTTTATCAACAAACTTTGCCACTTTAAGCTTATGAATCACTACCCACCTTGGATTTACCATAGCCAACTGCAAAAAAACACATAACAACAGCACACAGACGTTATTAATTATTATTATTATTAGTTCCAGATATTGGAATAAGTTGATGCCATTCTTACTTGTACACCACGTGAAAGCAACCTCTTATGCAGTTCCTCCAGTGCTAGGATTCCAGAAGTATCAACATTGGTGAGGTCTATCAAAGAGAATTGCATAGTATCAATCATCATTGATTGGTTTACTTCAACAACAGTGTTTTACATTTACTCTGTTATTAAACTGTAGAAATTGTAACCTTTTTCTATTATTATTTACCATGCAATTCTAATGAAGCAATTTCTTTTTACCAATGTACGTTATTGTTGGAATGTTAGTTAGTTTTTGGCATTAGAGTTATTATGAGTTCTGAGACTCACCGGTCATGTCAATGATTATAGCTTGCACCCTTCCTTTAGCAGCTTCTTCAATGTTATCTTCTTCTTCTCCCTCCACCCACTTCAGTATTCTGCCAACAAGTAATGAAAAATTTTAATGCCAAATTAAACATTATTTGTTAATTAATTAGCAGTTTTGTGATTAGTATTAAATTTCTTGCCTTTCTCTAACAAAACCGGCATTTGCGAAGCAAAGTGATCCAGAGCTTATGCGAATCACTAGTATCCCAGGGGTCGTTACGGCCATGGGATACTGAGCAACATCGCAATAAGCTTCTGTGGTTGGAATTCTTCCTAGAACTTCAACACCAGGTCTAATTGATTGTAGTAATATCTTTGCAAATGAGATTGACACCTGCATAAATCAAGTTAATTACACATTTATCAGTTAACTAATTAAAGTGATTAAAAACCTATCGGCTAATTAACCAGGGACGGGGAGGCTATCGTCTACCAATAAAGTTGCTAAGGGATTTTTTTTATTTATTTTTCAAATATTAATTCATCACAAATTTGACTTTCATTTAAAAATTTTCAGTTGATTAATACATTGTTACATATATAAAGAAAAATTTAAATTTTCGCCATTTAACATAAATGGATTAATGATTAGCTCCGGAATATATAACACGATAAGAATAGCATAACTCTTAATTGGTCCACATTTTTGTTCTAATTCTAATTGGATTTTTGTGTTTTGTCGTAAAAGGAAATTTTGATTCTATTCTAAGAAGAATTTTAGTGGGCATGCTATTCAGTGATAGTAACCGTCATTGAAGATTATCGATTGGATGTAAATTAAAGAAAAAAGGTTCTGGAATGGGATAAGAAAATTGTCAAGACAAGAATCTTCAACTTCAACCCTTTTTATTTTTTTTCCATTTTGTATTCATCTATTTTTGAGTTCAAGATACTTTGGTTAAAATAGTATAGTGGGTAACTTCCCTACTATTATACCAGGTTAACTTTTTATTTATATATTATACTTTTTAATTAATATATATAATTTAAAATATTTTATTAAATATTATTTTTAAATTTATTTATTTATTATTTTTAGTTTATAATTAACTCTTTTTAAAAAATACAAAAGTATCAAAATAAATATTAAAATCAACCACTAAAAATACTATAACACTTATACAATGAAACATCTGTTTCCTAAGTTAAATAATGTATTGCTACTGATTTGCTGTGCATAATGCAAATCATATAAAATTGCTCAATCATAAAGTATTTTTTAATAATTTGGGGGTGGTCAGCGATGGATCATAAAGTCAACCATGGAAGCTATGATTGGGTGAGATTTATTGATGAGAGTCTAGTTGCAAATTCCGACAAATAATTTTCAGCCATTCGTGAGACAACACAATTATTTTAGGTCAGAAAGTCAGATGAATGTATATTACTATATATGGAACCCACAAAGCTTTTCACCAGATCAATTCCAGTTTCGTGTAAGACATAATTTCTGTTTGGTAATTGAAAACATAAGTTGCTATTAGCATGCCCAAACCATACTTTAAGAAAAATTGGGCCCATTTGTCATGTGAATTATTTGTATCATAGTGCCTGGCCTGGTTCATAAGAGATGTGATTATTTTTCAAAAATGTTAGCCTAATGGTTTTTAACTAAAAACGCTAACCAACTAGGATGTTCAGTGATTAGCTAGGGATGTTCTAGTTGTTAATTTACTAATTCATTTAAGTAAATATCGAGAGTTTGAATCTATATCTACTATGATAAAGTGGAAAAAAAATAAAGAGAATGAAGGGTAATTAAATCTAATTAATCAAAAAAATAATTATAAGTTTTGTCAAAGTCTACACTCACACATAAATTCAATGATTTATTACTCTTTTTTTCATATTTTTTAGAGTGCGGACCCAATCCGGCCCTCACAAAATACAATATAGACCACGAGGCCCTTGTTAAAAAAAAATACACATCTCGGCCCTTGATTTTTATGAACGTTTGACAATTTAGCCCTTCCATTAATATTGGATTAACGGAGCATACACGTGGCACGTTAAGTGATGATCTGTCCGTTAAGTAACATATAGGATAGACTACCCGGTCCCTGATAATTTCTTAAAAAATGATCTTCATATTCCTCCTTCCACCCGGCCCCTGATAATTTCTTCATCTTCTTTCTTTTCTCAAGCCCCTGATAATTTCGTTATCTTCTTTTTTTCACCCAGCCCCTGATAATTTTTTTAACATTGATCTTCATCTTTTTTCCTTCATTAATGAACCCTAATTACTTCAAGTTCCCTTTTTTTTTAAGAGAATAGTTTATTCTTTTCAATTTATTCCTCTCTTCCATTTGTTCATCTTCATTCTTCCACCTTGTCCTTTCTTTTTCATTTTTGTTCATCACCATCACTTCCAGTTTTGGTCAAGCTTCATCAATAAATTTTAGAATGAAAAGGATTTCATTTTTGTTCATCACCACCACTTCCATTTTTGGTCAAGCTTCGTCAATGAATTTTTGAATGAAAAGGATTAGGGTTTGGCATAATTGCATAGAAGAAGAGAGGTTTGTATAAGAAAAGGAAGATGAAACTTGTTTTTATCGGGGGCCGGGTTGAGTCCGTTTGTACATGTTGTCACTTAACATCCACGTCACCTCCGTTTACATGCCACGTGTGCTAACTCCGTTAACCTTTGAACCATGCCATTTACAGAAGGGCTAACTTGGTAAACGGAAATTAATTCTAGGGGACGGGATGATGGTTTTTTTTTATTAGGGGCCTCCTTAATTTTCAACGTCATTATCAGGGTCTCGTTGGTATTTTACTCTATTTTTTATCATTTTTCTCTTCACCAAAAAATTTTTTATATTTTTTTTACAACCTTTATTTTGGTGATTATATGTTATTTAAGTTTGTTTATTGTCATTTTATTTTTTTAAAAAAAATGTTTTTTCTTCTATAATTTGGTTGTTTTTTAGTTTTGTATTAAGGAATGCTTTTACTATAGTTAACCGTTGTAATTTAATTACAGTTCAACATAATTTTTTAAAATTCATAATTTGAATTAGTAAAAGAGAAAATAGTAAAAGACCGCGTTGAAAAATGGGAATAAGATGGTTGAAAAATGAAGAAATAAAATTGGTGGATGTAGATAGACAAATAACTAACCGCAATAAGAAGACCAATCTCAACGGATACAAAGAAGACTCCGAAGAAAGCAGCAAGGCATGCAAGAAAGTCGAACTTATCAACCTTCCATATGTGATATGCTTCACCAATGTCTATCAATCCAGGTAATGCTGATAGGATTATAGACGCAAGTATTGCCATTGGAGTGTAATACAATAATCTTGTAAACAATTCCAAGCATAGCAGCACCGTTACCGCCATCACTATGTTTGACACTGCTGTTTTGCACCCTGCACTAAAATTCACCGTTGTTCTTGAGAACGAACCTGCATCAACAAAATAAATTAAAACATTATATCTTATAGGTGAGATTCGAAATCGAAATCGAAATCGAAACCGGATATATTTGAGAGGCCAACACTCACCAGTTGACACGTAGCAGGAAGTTAATGATCCTGCAATGTTCATGCAACCCATTGCCAACATTTCTTTGTTCCCATCAAGATGATATCCTTTGATGTTAGCAAAAGATCTTCCAACCGCTATTGCTTCCTAGATCATACATAAATTCAAATTTAAATTAGTTAATGCATAATTAGTTAGTTAGCAAAACAGTTGTTATATATTAAAGTCTATGGAGCCAACAATGTTAGTGGCCCATATTAGTCAATATCTTTTCCTTAACGTTTCTTTTGTAGCATTATTCTTTGTGTATTTACATGTTACTTATTTCATTTTTATTAAGTATTTTATATTTCAAGATATATTCTATATGAATAACTTATTTGATCACTAATTTTTACCGTGCATCTTTGAATGAGGTTTAAAAAAAAAAGGTTAATTTACCCACCGTAAGAGCTATAATGGCAGAAATCAATCCAATTTTAGCTGCTTGTCCAACATGTGGGCCATTTAATTGTAACTTGTGAACTGAACTTGGATTAAGCCCTCCTTGAACATGCTTAATTATGTTAACCCCATGCTTATCAGCTTTGGATAAAAATACAACCAAAGTTGACAGTATAACCGATAGAAGAGGAGCTATAGCTGGCAGCCAGAAAAGTTTCTTGTTCCTTCTGCCCTGAAAAAAAAAAGTTAAAAATGAGTTTGGCATCATCAAAATTTCACATAAATATAGATAAAGAGGCCATAAATTTTCATTATTACTTACAATAAATCGAGCGGCCAAAAGGAAAATCAGGAATGAACTCCCAATGACAAAGTTAAGAGGAGACCACTGTCAATCAAAATAAAACAGGGAATAACAATTAATGTTTCAAATTGTGATTGTGTATGTTACTTTTATTTGAAATATATATATATATATATATATATATATATATAT